>PVKA01014525.1:0-52200 GCA_004027165.1 Ctenomys sociabilis
GTGCCTGGAGCTGTCACTGGGCCATGGAGGGGGTGGCAGGCAGGTAATCCCTGGGCTCAGGCACGACGGGCCTGGAGTTTTACACTCACTGACCTTTGATGCCTAGAGAATTGGGGAAATTCCCACTCAAACAGTGGGCTTTAGGTCGGGGGATCCAGGGAGGTGTTGGTGAGTGGGTCCTGAGGTTTCAGGCCAGTCATTTGCTTGGAGGGGTTGGGGACAGGGATCCGCGTAGCGCGTGTGGGAAGAAGCCAAAGGCTCTCCCTCAGACTCACCACACTCTCACTGATCTGGGAAGCCTGGAGAGTCCTATAAATTCTTTCTCGCTGGGAGAGCTTGGCGCGGGATCCAGGAGGCTGCTGGAGTCAGCCACTGTCTCTGGCCGGTCTCTGGGGCTTGGCGGGAACAGACGGGATGGAGGAGGTTGGCGGAGTCCGCCACGCTGTCTTTGGCCCGTCTCAGGGGCTTGGCGGGCGCGGGCGGGATGGAGCCATTATGCTAAATTAAATAAGCTAGACATAAAAGGAAAATATCTCTCTCAAGATCTCACTATTATATGAAATATTAAAAAGTTAATCTCATAGAAGTTAAAGGTAGAATAGTGGTAATTAGAGATTGTGTTAAGCATTGGGAGAGAGGGTAAGAAAAAGGTTCCTTAATGCATACTAAGAAATAAGAAACAAATGTTTCAGAATGCTATCTCACCATTTTGTGACCATAGATAATGATAATGTACATTTCAACAAAGTTAAATGAAAATATGAGTGACATTAACACTTTAAGAAATTATAAAATTTTCAGCATACTGTATACTGATTTGAATATTATGCCATGCAGGGCCAGTCAGACAGCTCAGCAGACTAAAATGCCTGCTTAGGCAGGCACAGGGATCCGGGTTCCATCTCTAGCATGTCATGTCAGCCCTGTCCTTGGGGTGCACTGATTCGGTGAATGAGACTGGGAATGGTGGAGCTCACTTATAATCCCAAAGCTTGGGAAGCTGAAAATAGGAGGATCACTAAGAGTCCAATCTGTGTAGTGAGACCCTGTAGGCTCTATACTGAAATGCATTAAAAAATTGCAGATGTATTCACGAATCACAACATATTCCATAAGTATTTAAATTTCTCGGGTATTATTTTAAATTGGTTTTACAGATTAAAACCTTTAGGTAAACAAAGTACAGACTTAGGTTAGGAAAATTATTTATTCAAGGGACTGGGAAAAAAAAAGATCTGTCTTCAATGAGTTTTATACTTTGCAAACATACCTTTTAATGTTTCCAATTACACAGACTTAAAATATTCTAATATATCCAGATGTAGCACATACAAAATAACAAATGCCATAATCCAAAAGGCAAGAGTAGTTGATATATGATCATGGATAAAGAGTGAGGAGTTCTCAAAGTGGTAGTTATGCAGGACCATGTAAAATATATTCATATTATTTGAACCCATTTAAAAGGCCATTGAAGATTTCCACAAAACAGTATCAAACATATGTCAGGATATATACATATTTTTTCATGTGTGTGTGTGTGTGTGTGTGTGTGTGTGTGTGTGTGTGTGTGTGTGTGTTTGTGTGTGTATAAAAGACAAGGATGGAAATGGAAATATACTTATTAAATTTTCTAACACTAGAAGACAATATCACACCATGTTTTATAAGCAGATTACAAGTCAAAGAAACTGTAAATCATAAAACAAAAATCAAAATTAAACAATATTCAGAAAGTTGATTAAATATTAATTAATTAAAAATTAAATTAAACATTTCAAAATAATATACAAAAATTAAAAATTTAATTGTGGGTTCAACTAAGAATCTAGAACGTAGTGTATCATGTACAAAGCTGGGATCAATTCAGAGCACTCACACAGTATTTGATTAAGTCAATATATACAAAAATATCAACTAAGAAAAAGTTTTCATGATAGTAAAGAATTACTAAGAATAAAAAAATAACAAAAACACTGGAATGGCAAATATATGACCAGCACTTCTAACAGTTTGGGGATACAATATTGCTCAAAGTTCTAGTACATGGTAGATGTGGAGTGTCCATGAAGTTTACTGGTGGCCAGGTGTCACTTGTAGGACTGAGCTGCTGTGATTTCCTTGATATCCACCTTGTAGACCTGGACAGAATCATGACCCATAAGATGCAGGAGAAATCCTTTTGTACAGTATGCTAATGAAAATACTTGCTGATGTATACAAAAGAATAACTTAAAGACTGCTATTGTAGCCGGGCGTGGTGGCACAGGCCTGTAATCCCAGCACTTGGGAGGCTGAGGCAGGAGGATTGTTGTGAGCTCAAGACCAGCCTGAGCTACAGAGTGAGCTTAAGGCCAGTCTGAACTGCATAGTGAGACCCTGTCTCAAAAAGACAAAAAAAAAAAAAAAAAAAAAAAGACTGCTATTGTATACCTCTTTTTCTCCTGTGCTTAATTGTTTGCCCTATTTGTTGGGTTCTTTCCATTCTCATTCATGGAGTTGTGCTCATTTTGATCCCTCTCTACAATATCTTTTAGTAATCTGTGTAAAGTGGCTTTGTTGTCATGAAATTATTTAGTTGTTCTTTATCATGGAAGTATTTCACCTTTTCACATACTTGAAAGAAAGGTTTGCAGAGAATATCAGTCTGGGTTGGAATTTGTTTTCTTGGAGGACTTGAAATACTTTGCTCCATGCTCTTCTTGACTTCATCATTTCTGAAGAGAAATCTGCTACTATTCTGACGGATTTTTCTTTAAGTGTGGTCTTTTTCTTTTTTCCACAGGTTTTTAGTATTCTGTTCCTGTGCTGAATTTCTGGAATCTTGATTATTATACGTCTGGGTGTACTTTTAATTAAGTTGATGTTATTTGGAGTTCTGAGTGTCAGATTATTTCCCCATGTTTGGGAAGTTTTCTATCACTTCTGCCCATGTTCTTTTTATAACATTTGTATTCCTTCTTTCTCATTGATCCTTATTAGTCTTACATTGCTCATTTTTGCATCACTTTGCAGATGTTGAGTCATTTTTCCTGCATCCTACTTTTTAAAAGATTGTTTCTTTTTACTTTTTCACTAGCTGCAATGCTGTCTTCAAGGTATGAAAGTTTATTTTCACTTTCATTCAAATGGTTTTGACAGCTTGTGATTGAGGTTCTAATTCCCTGTCTAGTTCTTTGAATGTGCTTCCTGCATCTTTCTTTCCTACATTTCTCATTCAAGCATTCCACCATTTTTATATTATCCTCTATTTTTATAAGTGTCTTCTTTGGAAGCACTTAGTACTTCTTTCATTATAGTTATCATTTCTTTTTTTTTACTTCAGAAATTATGTCTTGTTTTGTGTGTATGTTTATGACAGTGTGTACAGGGTCTACAGGTTCTCACTGTGTAGACCAAACTCGGCGTGATCCTCCTGCTTACAGCTTCCCAAGTGCTGGGATTACAGCACGTGCCACTGTACCCAGTCTCCATCACCATCTCGGCGCACTGTTGGGGCAGGGCTAGCATCGCATACTGGCACGGCGGGCCCCTGCACAGAAATTATTTTTGATATGATTTCCTCAAAACTTTCTGAAGTTCTTTCTTTACTTTAGACACTATTACTTCAGAGATTTCAGGTGTGCAATTTCCAATTTGTTCTATATTATTGTCTCCTCCATTTTTCCATTAGGCTCATGCACTGAGAATGTATTTTTGCCCCGTCTCTTTGTCATTTTGTGTAGCACTGTCTTCTGACCTTTAGTGTGGAGCTTTTGTACAGTTATTACGTTAACACCAGTCTATATTTACTAAGATCAAACTTGTCCAATTGTGCCTGGCTTGGGTCTAGCTACTGTGCTCTAGCTCTTCCTGCTCTAGTTCTTTCTATTGCAGCCCTTGGAGGTGAACATGCTCTGCCACTCTGGAAAGATGTTCTGCACCTGGATCAACTGGGTGGATTTGCATCCAGCCTCTCTGCAGGGAGTTCTGCCCCAGGGTTCCACATAAAGACTGTCTGATTGAGGAAGTTTTACAAACACATACAACAGGCCTGCATGCTGTCTGGAATGAGGATTCAGAGGACCCCTCCTCTTCCTTTTTTTCTTGTTGCACTTGTTGTCTCTGACCCCTTGAACTATGACTCAATGAACCTTTTTCTGCTTTAATTTTGGGTACTGTGTATTTTATGTCCGCAATGAGAAAAGTAACTAAGACACATAAGGAGCCTAAGAACTGAAAGGCTGTGGTCATCCGTCCATTCTTCTGGAGAGATAATTCATCCCCATCTGCCAATGGCTCTTCTCTATAGAAACTTGATGGAAAGGTAATTTGGAACAAAGACTATCAGTGTTTTTACTCATAGATATGAAGAAACATGAGGCCATGGAGCAATGGTTGCTCATCATACTAACTCAAGTTTTGCTTCTACTTAAGAAACTGAGATTCTAGGACTCAGACATAGCTCAGTAGAATAAGCACTTGCCTGGCAAGTGTAGGGTCTTGAGTTCAATCCCCAGTACCAAAAAAGAAAAAAAAAAGGAAAGAAAAAAAAGAGAAAAATAAACTGAGGTTTGAAAACATTAAATGACATTTGGGTGACATAACGTTAACATAAAGTTTTAAGTTAGATCTGTCAGGTTTTACCCATAAAACTAACTATGGTATTTAGCATCTAAATTTCTTGAAATCTCTACTGTATATATTTTTTGTGGGAGAAGAAAAAGTACATTACATATATATAGTATAGTAGACATGGTAGTATATTGATATATTAATTTGAAAAATAGTGATGCTTGGTATATATGAACCTTTTCTGGTTCTAGACTTTGAATTTCAATGATCCTGTAGTCTAGGGTATTCTTTGAAAGATATCTCATGCTGGAATACATCTTCCTTAACAAATACAAGACATATATACATAATTTTCCCTCTACAAAAGCACATGGTTATTTAAAGAGCAACTGTTATTTGTATAGTAACATCAAGGACATCAGTTGATTATGCTATAATACCCAAGTGTATAACTTAGAGGAACAGCTTTTGGACACCAACAACAGTGAAGAAATGTGTGACAAAATATTCAGTCCTTCGATTCATACAAAGAATTTAGTAATCTTTGGCAATTAGTGACTGAATGACAAACATTTTAACTGTAAAAGAAGTATACGCCTTCAAAGTATGATGCAGTGAAAATTAAATAGAATGAATATGACAGTACTCTCTTCTAAAAAAATTTCACCAGAGTTTGTGTTCTGCTGAAAATTATGAATAATTGCATACTTCCTAAAAGATGCTATCAACAACATTCATGGCAGCACTGAGCTCACTCATGTGATAAAGTTGGCATACTGCTTCCCATGGGATAAAACTTCTGGTGGCATAAAATTGAAAAAAAGAACAATGGAACAAACAAACAAAAAAAAAGTTCTTTAAAATATATATATATTTTCACAACAGAAGTTCATTTTAGAAA
The DNA here is from genome assembly GCA_004027165.1 of Ctenomys sociabilis. Classification (NCBI taxonomy): domain Eukaryota; kingdom Metazoa; phylum Chordata; class Mammalia; order Rodentia; family Ctenomyidae; genus Ctenomys; species Ctenomys sociabilis. Next base: position 5,456 of record PVKA01014525.1, read on the forward strand.
ATAACAAGTGACGCTCAAAGATAAGTATTTCAAAATAGTTTCAAAATAAGTATTGGTTTTTATAGAATATATTTTGTTACCTTGCAATAATTTGAATTTTTCTTAAAAATTTGAATTATAGTGCTGAATGGTGCTTTCATTAGTTCATTTTATGGTGTCTTTTTACATGGTAATTCCAAGTTATGCTACTGTTCTCAGTATGTGACTGATTGATTGACCAACTAATGGTTATTCCAAGAACTGAAACCTGGTTTTCATTTGTGGCAGACAAACTTTGTATCACTAAGCCACATAGGGGGCTTGGGAGATGGCTCAGTGGAATAAGCGCTTCCCTGGCAAGCACAAGGGCTGAGTTCAATCCCAGGTTTCACCAAAAAAAAAAAAAAAAAAAAAAAATAGTTAAGTCACACACACACAGCAAAGGGTATATTTTTAACTGTTCTCTGAAGTGAAAAATGTTTATACTTAATTGATAAGGCATTATAACAAAGAAAGTTTTATTTCTTAGAATGTCAGTTAGGATGGTGTCTCTCAGACTTAATATGGTGAAGTTCAAATTTCTATTAATTGTTGGTAATAACCATTGCATTCTTTCAAGCACACAAATTTTGAGCCCATCTGAGACTCCTCATCCTATTTTTGTTACTTCCCATAATTTGCTAACTACACATCTTTTCTCTTTCTAGTCAATATCATTTACTAACACCATCCCTGGGAAAATGGGACATATCAAGTTTTAGAAGAAGAGGGTTTTATATTGAGGCTCTTTTAAAAAAAAAAAATCAATGAATTTTGGTATCTAGTTATTTCCAATCTAAGAGTTGGCCAAATAGCTCAGTGGATTAAAGTGCCTGGAAGCAGGTACAGGGGCAGGGGGTTAGATTCCCCAGCCCTGGTGTGCTGGCTCTGCACCCGAGGTATGCTGAGATGGCCATTGAGACCGGGCATGGTGGTGCTTGCCTGCAATCCCAGCTCTTGGGAGGCTGTAAATGGGATAATCACTATGAATCCATTCTAGTGGTGAGACCCTGAACACAAGTCGACCCTTCTCTAAAAATACAGGGAAAACAATAAAATAAAATAAGTATCTCAAATCCTGACCACTGTATTCACTTTCTGTCCTCCTGTGGAACTGGCATTCCCAGGGATGTGTACAATAGGCAAGCACCTTACGACTGAGCTGCACCCATGTCTTCACCTCTACATTCCAATATGCACGCCATTACCAGAATACTAACATAATGTGCTTGAATGGTCACCATCAAATGTCAAGAAAAATAATTATTCCAAATGCTTAGTACATAAAGCTGTGAATGTACAAATAGAAGTCAATGACTTTTCTACTGTAGTCTGAATATTACTTTATAATTCTTATTCCATCTTTTCTGTAATGTATTTCTATGCTTTAGTGAAGCCTGACAACTTGACATTGCCTGTACTTTCCCATCTCTGAGTCACTATTCTCTGCACATGAAATGTTACTCTACCAAATATGGAGCTGTCAAAACCTACCATGCTGGAAGATAATCTCAGAGCCTTATTTGAATCTTCAATTGCATTTTCTCATTTCCTTGAAACTTCATAACATTTTTGTATCTTTCTTACTGAGATCAATAACTTCTGCTTTAATTGTATTTACATATGCTCTTGTTACATTCTGTTATCCAGTGACTAAAAAATATTGGTCCTGATTATTTTAATGTTCTATTGATTCATACAGTGTTTGATAGCTGAAAGAAGCATCTTCATTAACTTTTCAGCATCCCTTTTCTTTCAAATTATTTCTCCCAAGTCTTGTGTTAGATTGTCCCCTTTCTTCCTCTTTATTTGTGTTTTGGTAATATATTGCACATGGTAAAAAAAATAAGCACTGCTCAGAAACATTGTCTATGAAAATGCTGCTTATCGAAGTCAAGAGTGTGAAGAATATGTTTTTACAAAGAAAAATATAAAAGTATATAAATAACAGAGCCATTTGGGGGACACATTTTACATAAGACCTAAACACTGAACTCAAAAGAGTCACAGAGTCAAAACTGAAAATTCATTAACTGTAAATGAGAACTCACCATCAGTATCAGTAACAGTAGTTCTTATGTCAGTTACTAGGATGTACTAAATAAATTCAGGACAACTTAGCTTACAGAGGGTCTGTAGTTTGATGACACTGGCAAGTGGAGACTCACAGTCTCATTCCTGAACAGCTCAGCCTTGCCCTTCCTACTGAATTCTTTGTCTAGATTAACAGAAACAACCTGAAATCATATCTGAACATCCGGTGTTTTACTTTACATATTTATGTCGATTTTAAATAATTTTGATGGGTTAGACAAATAGCTCAGTTGATTAAAGGCTATGGGTTCTATCCCCAGGTCTGCCATGCTGGTCCTTCCCCCAGGGCACATGGAGACTGCAACTGATACTGGGTATGGTGGCACAAGCTTGTAATCCCAGCACTTGGGAGACTGTAAACAGGAGAACACTATGAATCCAATCTAGTAGTGAGACCCTGAACACTCTATAGACCTTTCCCTAAAATAATAAATAAATAAATAATAAATAAATAAGTAATTTTGGTCATCATTAAAATTAGGATTAAAGGTAGTTTCCATTTTCTTCCTCCCAGAGGGTTGGAGAGAGTGATGCTTAGAAATAACTCTAAGTCTCTGATCTGGTTCAAAATAGTTTTTTTCTTAATTTGTCCTTGACCATGAGTGACACATCAGTCCTCTTCTTGGCTTCACATCACTCTGAAATTCACAGTAATTTGTAGCAGATCTTGCACGAGACCAGAGAATTCATACATTCTCTGCTTAAGACACCACTGCAGGCTTGAATGCTTTTCAATAATGTATGATCTATAGGAATTCTTTTATGCCTCTTTGATTTTGCAAAAAACGGAAAACAAAAGCAATTGCATAGACTCAACAAGTAGCTTATGCATGTAGGAGGTGGGGGCTGTGTGTCTGAAGATTTTTTATATATTAGGATATATATAGGAAAACCACTTTCATTCTGTATGCTACTTGGAAGACAATCCCTCACTTTAGTAAAGTTTTGTTTTCAAGGTCATATTCTTTATGTAAATACCACTAACTGATCTTTATATTAATGCAGGCTTCTTCAAGGATCACATCTGCAAGATGATATTTCTGTCCTTTGCAACTGTGAAATTCAGCTTTCTCGTAGATGAAGAGCAATACATCAGGGCACCATAGATCAAAAGAACTTCAGTGAAAAGTATTTTCTGTCGTTATGTAAACTGTCACCCATGTTCAGCACATGAAAAGGGCCAAGATTAATGTAGACAAGCTCAGCCTGGGAAACTGAGTCACAGCTTCGTGTCTTTCACTTTATTATGTCCTGAAGAGATTCTGAATGATCGCACTTTCTCAGATCACATTTGACACCTTCACATTTATTAAACACATCTTTAGGACAACACACTACTCTTTGTTTTATTTATTTGACCTATTGCGCTCCTATATTAAATTCTGATGATTAGACTAAAGAAGAGGTTAAAAAATGATAAACATTTTTTATTAGTACTAGTTAAGTATTTAATTATTTGTTTCCTTAAATATGTTAGCAGGAGTCATAAACACAACCTTTGTATTAAATGTATTTTTGCATCTCAAAAGATTCTTGGCATTTATGTCATTCCTGTTATTTTTCTTAGTGTTTATACTACTTAATCAGTCAGAGGAGTGGGTGGTTAATAAGTTATTTACAAGAAAAGTAAGGCAAATAAGAATTAATGAAAGACACCTAATTGACATGACTAAAGAGAATCTGACAAAATTTAACTACCCAAATAGTTTTAATCATCATAAACTTCATCCACTGATAGTTTATTATTTAATAAATATAATTAATTTTATGTAAATTTTTTCTTCAGTATTTTAAAACTTTTAGTGAAAATTTAACCAAAAGTTTTGAAGTTGCCTTTCATTTCCTGTTATTTATGTTTGTAAATATGCATTGTGCAATAAATCTGAAATCTGCAGAACCATTTGGCTAGGACCACCAAATAATTTATCATCCAAAGCAGGACATGATTGAGAGTGTCACAGAATATCATTAACATTATGCTGGCATTAATGATGTAAAACCACTCTGCACCAAGAAAGTCACACTGCATGAACATCCTAAAATTGTTTCAACTAATCAAAAGTACAGAAAGACTAGGTTTTCTTTTCTCCTCTGTGAAAATTTCCTTGCTGTTCCCCTGCCAATTTATTTCTTATATTTCTTACAAGAGAACAAAAGTAAAACTGATGGAGATAATAATAATAAAAGTGTAGTTCTTTTATGTTTGAATGTCTGGCACAGAGTAGATATGTGTAGATACTGTGTGAGTCTAACTAACTTAGGTTCGCATAAATAAAAGTTTCAAATAATCAATGTGAAATAAATTTTAAAATTGTTTCTCTCTTGTACTTAGCTGTGTTCCTTGTGATGTAGCCACACATATTTAATAGCACTATATCAGGTAGTGAAAATGAAATTCCCATCATCGCAAAAATGGCTATTGAACAAAACTGTGAAATTCAAAAGCGTCATTTCTTTATTAGATCCCTTCAAATCAATGTATTTTAACTATGACATCCTCAGACTCATTCTCCATTTAGGGCTCAAGAAGGTTTTCTTGTTGAGCAAACCTCATGAGTTCAATTGCTCCTTTTAAGTTATTCAACAGCCTTTTGGCTCTAGAACTTACAGTGCTCTCTCTAATCCATTTTTCTCAACTTCACGGAAACAATTTTCTCCTGCTTTCTGCTTAGAGTCACCTTGATTCGCTTTGGCCCCTGGCATTTTCTATGTTTCCTCCCTCTGGAATTCTTTGACTTCTATACCGTTTTGTACATCTCCAATTATCAAGAGGCATGTCCTGGAGGTGTTCCCCCCAAGTTTCTCCAAAAGACTGAATCTTTCATGATAATTCTTAAAGAAATGAAAATTTATGTTTATCTGTTGTTACTTAGTATTGACAAAAAGCCTCAGTGGAGCAGAAGACTGCATTCAATACTGACTTTTGAAAACCTGACGTTATGAGTCTCTAATAATAAGTGTGTAGTTCTTTCATGTTTGAATGTCTAGCACAGAATAGATAATTGTGGAAAAATAGCAGTGCCCCTCATCCTCAAGTAGACTCTGTCTACTTCACTATAAATAGCCTTAACTCTTGACATAGACGTGAAATTCTCTCCGAACACTGAGATCTTTCTCCTGCATTCATCCATTTCCTTTTACTTTCTTATGTGATTTCTGTCAAATTTAAATTATAATTCCTTAGTAGAAATAGTGTAAGTGTAATTATGAAATGGAAATATGAACTCCTACTTCAAGAATGTTAATAATATAATAATTATTAACTGACAGTACCTGCTGCAGGGATATTCTGGGGCAATGTCCATTTTCTGATAATTTAAATGTGTTCCTGTTTCCAGAAGAATAAGTCCTGTTGGGTTATTTGATCTGTTAACAAAAGAGATCATTTCTCTGTTCCCCTCAGGGCTCTGTCAGGCCAGCATTTTAATGTACTTGACATTTTTTGCTTTAAAGTTAATGTTTAAAAGAAATTGTACATTAATTTTAAATGATTAGTGGTGTTTGGCTTCCTAACTATATATTTTATTTTCAAGTGACTTTTAAATATTTTCAGGAGTATAAAATTGATAGAGTTAGTGTCTCATTCATGTACTTTTGTATCTAATGACACTGGCCATTATGTTCCATGTATGAAATAGAAAAATCCTGTATAGAATTAAAATGAAATTTTTGTAAATTGAACTTTCATGTAAAATATTTATCTTCAATTTCTTTTGAACAAATATATATATAAGTATAAAATTAAGATTAATTAAAACAAGTGACTACTACATTCTAAATGCTTGTTAATATTATTAATAATAAAACATTTTCTGAAATTAATATGCATCTCTAAATACATGCATATTAATGAGATTTCTTTATCATAAGCATTTTATTCTATTTTTCATTTCCTCTTGTGCTATCTCGGGGCCTCCTTATTAACACTTTTCAGCTTGATATGAATAAATAAGAAATATATTTTGCTTCTCTTTTCAGTAGCCAGTGTTTCCTTAATAGTTTTTCTGGACCTTTCAAGGATGACAGATAACATCTTCCTTGTTTTAAGAAGTTGCTAAGTACTTAGCATGCACTTTCATAAAAGCAGTACGAAGCATGTCATATCCTCCTAGAAAGAAAACTGTTCATTATAGAGATTGTGTGGTTTTGCTTTAAGTAAATTGTTGAAAATCACTTATAGAAGAGAGTGACACCAGTAGAGAGGTACAGATAATCTTGTTTCCATCCCCACAGACACTATGCTATAAAGCCCAACAGAATTCTTTAGTCCTACTAGGATTGAAGGATCCAATTATTGTCTTACATCTGATTTCACTAATGCTTAGATGAGTTAGCACACAGGCATTGCTATGACAGCTCACAGTAGAGCCACTCTGCAGATACTTACTTCATGGTCAACATCAAAGAATGCCTTGGGAAGGCCTGTACTTGAATATCTCCATGCTGTGATATGGAGCTTAACTTCACTGTAGAGGGGCCAGGTGCCCTAATTTTGACACCTAGATTTACTTGTTACATTCAAAGATCTCAAGAAAATGTATTACCTCAGTTGAGCCACCAAAACTATGGAGATAATTGTTGTGCTTCTTTTCATACCATCATAGTAAACATCAACTGTAAAGTTCTTATTTATTTTCTTTGGCAGAACCAGGGATTGAACTCAGCCCTTGCACTTGCCAGGGAAGTGCTTATTCCACTGAGCCATCTCTCCAACCCCAACAATAAAGTTCTGTCAAGAGCTCTGGTATAGAACTCCACTAAAGATTATTATTACTATCATTTACATTTCATTAAAATGTTTCTCAGAGACAAAATATTTTCTAAAATAAAGTGGATAATTTAGAAGAAAAGTATACTAATGATGTGACAACTTTTTCTTTGGGCGATTCTAAATTGTACACAATAGACTTCATTTAAAAAGGAGAGAACTGATATGGAGAGGAGAGTAAGTGATGTTAACATGTGGATAGGAAGGCAGTGTTTCCTGGGCTCTGAAAGCCTTGGTTCCAATGAATTTCAGAGCAATAAAGAGCAACATTGTGGTAGTATAATATGCATATCCTGAAATATAGCAGCCCAGCATTAGGGAAAATGAAATACACAGGAAGGATTCTCACTCTGTCCTGCTCTTTCCCTGAACTGAAACATAAAGCCTAGGAAGGATGTTCTAACCTTCCAATGATGCTGATTATAGGACACTTATATGATACCGATGTGACTTTCTCAACTTACAAAAAAATAAGCATCTTTATCTCTAAGGAGGAATAATCACAGAAAGACTGGCTAAATAAGCCTTCCAAAGCTTTTTTTTTCAACATTCTCTTAAATGTAAAACTTTACCCAATCATAATTCTCTATCCTTTGTCAATCCTAGCAAAAATACAAATAAAGTTGAACCATTTCTTTAGGGCTTTATTTCCTTATGAATGCTCCTGTGCTACATAAAGCTTATTTTAAAGGAATTTTTATCTTTTCCTTTATTAATGTGATTTTTGTTATAGATCCTCTACCATGAACTCATGATGAGTGAAGAAAACATGTTTTCCTCCTCTCCACCCTCAAGCATAGCAAGTAAGCAGAATTTATTGTACACAATCACACAGTTTGAAGGAGTTGCTCCAGGTCAAGATCAGGCTATCTGCATTTTAACCAAAATTCCATATGAGTCTGATTATGTCCAAGGATGGAAACAGCTAGGCAGATGAAATCCTTCAAAGAAGATCAATTAACAGAGAAAAGCAAATTAGTGGTTGAGTGACATGAGCAGAGTCCTCAAGCCATAAAACCTCAGGGCCAGTCAGAAAAGAGAAGCTTGGAAATAAATGCAGGCATCTTTGGTTTGTTTGTTTGTTTTTTGGTGGAACCGGGGATTGAACTCAGGCCCTTATACCTGCCAGGCAAGCACTTATTCTACTGAGCTATCTCCCAGGCCCCTATGTAAGCATCTTTGGGGCTGATCTAGAAGATCTACTCTATCTGAGGAGTTAAGGGGGTTCTGCTGGTAAGATGTGGCAGTGCTGAGATGCTCAGGGGCTTGGGGACCTGGATTGCTATTGCTGTACATGAATTTGCATTAGAGAACATCATGTCTCCAACTAGCAATTAAAAGTTATTCATAGTGATTCTCAAAAACACAAGTCTGTATTCACCAGCAAGAGCAACTTTCAGAATAAAGCTCACCTAGGACATCAATGACAAATTATGGTAAAAATAAATAGCAACAATAACTACCCTTTCTTCCAAAATAAAGCATTGCTAAGAAAGCTTTTCACATTTCCTTCTAATAGTCAATCTCTCAGTTACCTGTTTTTATTTTATTATAATCACAGACTTTAGACATTAAATGGCACCTCAGAAATAATCATCAACAACAGTATTTTACTGAATAAGAACAGTGGCCTAATCACATAAAATACCTTTATCTTTATCTTTACAGCTAAGCACTTTTACTTAAAAGAAAAAAAGGCATCCTTTTTGATTCTCTTGTCTGAATTTTTCTTCAGGGAAGAAAAAGAGAGAATGTGTTTTTGTAAAACTTCCTTATTCATATCCCACAAAGCCGGTCTTCTCTCCCCAGTTCGTCTTTCAGTTTGGGCTCACCCTTGACTATTTGTCTTTTCTGCAGGTGCCTGAGGATACACTTCTCATTTCTTAACTTCTGATCCCAAATAAGCAGTGTTGTTCTCTGTGCTTCCCTCAGAGCTTCACCTCTGCTTCCTTATGTGCTTTGAGGAGAGCGGTTTTGTTTTAAACAATGTTTCTTGCTCTTTTTTTTTTTTTTTCTGCTCACTGTTTGTTAATGTCTGTATCCAATCAGCTGGCATAAAATGTCCGTCTTAGCAGAATGCATTAAACATTACAATATTTTGCACTTTGACCCACTTTGTCCATTCGAGATTCCTTTAAGTTATCTCTACACAGCCAACGTGATGCTTAAGGGTTCTCAAGATTTATAGCCTCTTGTACGTAGAAGCTCTGCCTATTTACAGCCTGCTTCCAGCATGTTCATATAAAAATAGGCAAAGAGCTCACTCTGGATCTACTTTTATTATTTAACTTCACCGTACTACTCATTGTGTATGTTGCGTGTTCCATTTGGCCTTGATTCTGTGCATGGCTCTTTAAGGAAAACATGGACTCTGGCTCAACCTGTACCATTCTAAATTGTAAACTTACATATCTTCTGGTGGCTCTCTCTCTATGTTCTTCTGAAAAATAATTTAGAAGAAAGCAGATTTTCTAATACATATATGCCAAGGTTGTAGTAAGTTTTCAAAAATAGCTTCAAGTTCTATTTTCTTAGTAACTCATACACTATGTTATTTCTAATGTTTAAAAATATTGAATCATCAAAATCATTCTAATATATAAGAGATTTTGTAAAAGTCATAAGCAAGAAGAGTATATATGATTGCATTCTGTAATTGTGATTTATGCAATGCTGACTTGCCCAAAGAGTCACATATTTACTTATGACAGAAAATATATTGATATTATCTCAGTTGTGCTAGGGAAGTTGGTCTGTGGTTTGCCCATGAGACCACAGGTGGCAAGTTGTGGTACAATTTGCGCGTTCCAGCTCTGGCCACATATGACCAATCACAAGGCGTCATTTCCTTCTCAGCATAGTCAACATGAACAAGCTAAGGGAAGAAAAGTTTATTTAGCTCGCAGTTTGTGGGGGTTTCAGTCCATAATCTGCTGGCTCCGAGGCAGGGTGGCATGGTAGATGGGTATTACAGAGAAGAACCAGTTTATGGTAGACTGATGACAACAAAAATAAGAGACCAACTAAAAATGACCATTATAGTTTCTTATGGCCCCTTTTGTATTTTCCCTAGGCTACTCAGTTCAGGGAAGGTACCAATCCAATCAGCACACTAATTAAGTAAACAAAAAGCCTCAATCCCAGCATCAGGTCCTTGATCCCAGCAGCAAAAATCTAGGTCCAACCAGCTGACCCAAAGCTCACAACCACATGAGTCTTTGGAGGTGAGCTAGATAGAAGACATAGCACAGGTTAAAATGTGCCCAGGTATAATGTAAGATGCTTGTGCGGAGTCATGTAAGGTCTGCTGAAACTCTGCACCAAGTTTGGTAATACGAACACCTTTGACACTCCCATGGAGCTATCCCCAGGTCAGGGGAGGCCTTGACAGGCAGAATGTGTTATTTTCACTTCCACTTTAAAGTTGAAAATTACAGTAAATATTAACACAAATAAAGTAATATTATTCAATTCAGAAGGGAAATAAAACACTAAGACAGCAGTAGATGTATTATAAAACAACATACTTGTATTTCTAAATCCTGTATCTATAAACAGGATTTATTCTGCATTAGAAGGGAAATTCAGGCACTTACTTGTGCAACTTAAGGTATTACAGTTACAAAAGGCTCTGATCTTTGGTTCTTCTTATGTAGTAATTGACATATGTATATCTGAAATAGAAAAGTTTGTTTCAAGTGATGATTTTATTATTTTGTGTGGATAATATCAAAATTAGTCACATAAACAAAGGTTCCCAATTTTATAATTCTTTACAAATTATGAAACAGTTTACATTTTAAAAAGTCATCAGATCCCTAACCACAGTAATGTGAGATATATTGCAATTATTGTTTTTCTTGTGATTTGGACAATGAAAATGTGAGAGATTAAACTATTTTCTTGTGGTTTTCCTACAAAACAAATTTTGTACTTCTTGTTCAATGTTCTGAACTACAAGAAAACTTGTGACATTTCTTAAACATAAAAATTCTGGGAGATGAGAGATAAAAGAAAAAGAGAAACAGCTTTGGGAGAACTGTACATGTCATTGTTTCAGTAACAGCACAGGTCTTTTTTTTTTTTTTTTTTGATGTGTTGGCACTTGGGCACTCTTCTATCATCGCTTCCTGATGCCCTCGCTTCTTTCCCTCTCTGGATGTCTAATCATACCTGACCTGTCACTTTGAGCATCGAAGTTCTGCTATACTCCTCAACATAACTACCTCTCTCTTGAGTGGCTTTCAAAAACTACAGAACCATCTTTTTGTTTTAATAATTTTATTGAGAAACAAATAGCAATGAGACTGTTTGAAAACCCATTAGTAGGACAGTTTCAATAATTAATACATTGCAGGGTGGGGAGATGGCTCAGTGGAATAAGTGCTTCCCTGGCAAGCACAAGGTCTTGAGTTCGATTCCTGGTACCACCAAAATTAAAATAAATAAAAGTTACATTTAAAACAAAATTAATACATTGCATATTGTTGTCTTCATAGTTGCTATTCATAGTAAAAGATACAAATATGATATCCTGTTCAAACACTATTAGTACAAATCTTTCTTCTCATTGAACTAAGAGAAAGTAGCTATATATATATATATATATATATATATATATATATATATATATATATATATATATCCCAACTATTTTATATATACAGATGCAAAATGGTCCTTCATTTGTATTCCTCTCCTTTTTTCAGAGCAAACATTACATCTTGGCTCTCAAATATTTATTCTACACCACTAAAATGCACCAGAACATATTTGTTTTAGTTTTTTTGAAGGGGTCCTATGATTTTATGTATTGTCCAAAGCCTTGCATGTGAAAAAGCAAATAATGCTCATTGTACTAAATTGTTAAAATGAAAATAAAATCCAAATATCTCTTTCTTTTTGAAATATTTGGTAAATTTATTAGAGTTCTCCAGAGAAAACAGAGGCAGTATTACGCTCTTATGATAGTCTTTGAGTAAATGGAAAAATGAAAATGGAAAAAAAGTAACAAATGTTATTGTTTTTAACTTCAATTTTATTTTATTATAAAACAGATATTGGTAATGTTTTTCAGGTTATTCTTATGGGAGAACATTCTTTTAAAACATTAGAATGGTTCATACGTTTTCACAAAAGCAAAGCCCATTCCCAGTTGCAACACTCTCTTCTCAGGAACAGCACTCTGCTTGTTTCAATTTACTCACTGGAACTTCTCAGTTTCTTTGCTAGATATTCCAGCTGTTTCTATTAAAATGTTGGATGGGGTGTCACAGAATGTTGTCCTTGGTTTGCTTCTACACCTACATCGAGTCTAAATGTGTCTTCATTTAGTACTATGGCTTTACAGCTATGTTACACAAATAACTGTTTGAATTTCAAAATTTTAAATTTTTTAAAATTGTTGTAGATTTGATTATGTGCAACATACCAATTTTCACTCATGTACTTATTTATTTCTTCTTTCATGCAACCATTATTTTTTTTTTGGCCTTCTAGTAGGTTTTAGGCAGCATTTGATATGGTATTATAATCAGTAAGAAAGTTTTTGTAATTGTGTTACTTCCATTCTGGCAAAGTAAAACCACAGTCTAAAACTGTGTTTAAATACATAATCTTTGACTCTCAAACACACATGCATGCACACCTGTGTACACACGTACACATATATGCACAAGCAGATAACTACATTCTCCCAAGAGTTCCTTATCTCAGAATATAGCCTAGTTTCTCATGTTATTCAGTAAAACCACCAGCTTAATGCTTGAAAAACTCTGCTTTCCTTTGCTTTCCTTTTTCTTTCTTCCCTTCCTTCCTTCCTTCCTTCCTTCCTTCCTTCCTCATTTATTCCTTCCTTCCTTCCTTCCTTCCTTCCTTCCTTCCTTCCTCCTTCCTTCCTTCCTCCCTCTTTCCTTCCTTCCTTCCTTCCTCCCTCTTTCCTTCCTTCCTTCCTTCCTTTCTGCCTGCTTGCCTGCCTGCCTTTTTTGTTTTCTTTTTCTAATGAATTTACAGGAAAAGGATGATCTGATGAAGTTCAGCCCTTAACAGGAGAGGAGAGAAGAGAAGAGGGGAGAGGAAAGAACAGGAGAGGAGGGGAAGGGAAGAGAAGGGGAGGGGGTGGGAGGGTAGGGGTGGGGAGGATGTGGAGGGAAAAAAGCAAAAGAGAGAGAAAAATAATCCACCTTGAGTAGTTAGAGGAGACAACTTAGATGCAGCAGATCAGACTGGCTGAACCACAAAGCAAGAAGCCAGCTGTTTAGGATTACTTGGTGCACTGGAGTCTAGCTGATAATTATCTCATCTTTGTTTTGTAGCTCTGGAATCTGCATGATTTAAGGAGTGATTCCATTCCCATTAAATATTTTTTGTGGTAGTTTCAGTCAGGTGGAACTCTACTTTTCCTGGAATCCATGTGATTATTAGTTTAGGTCAGTGATTGGAAATAGATGGATATCCCTGCAGATCCTTTAACTTTGTGTTCTCATTCTTCAAAGTGGATTGGATTATATAAATTCAGGGATAATCAACCTTATTTTTTATAAGTTTTAGATAAACATTCTCTAAATGAGTGCATATCGGAATAGAGAGCTGAGAAAGTATAGAAAGCTCTTTCTGGACCTTGTCACAATTGGTGAAGTCTATATTTGTAATCCCAATTATTGGAATTCTAATCTACTACTTCCAGTGCAACGCATGGCAAGAATAATTATACTAAAATATATATGTATCTTTGGGGAGCTATGGGAGGGGGCTTCTAAGTCCATTTAGAATGATGGCTAACCAGGACAAGGAAAGGCCTTGCTCCAGGGCTAAACCAAGGTTTTATCAATTTGTGAAGAGGGTGTGGCTCAGAGATGAGTGACTGAGAGAAATGTGGGAGGAGTGTAAGAACTGTGAGCCTCCTAGCACCTTTGCAATACTCAGAGACAGAGAGAGATGCAGGAAAAGTAATGTGCGTATCACAGATTGAGTAGGTGTTTCATGTTTAAGGTTCGGGTGCTTTGGCTCTGACATTTAGTCTCTATTCTGTGAGATCTCAAGGCCTCACCTGTTATCCTGTTTTAAAGATTACACATCAGCACCTCAGTCAGACCCATTTGCATTGTTTAAATCCAATTTAGGGGACAAAGAAATAATCCTAGCCCGCTCCGTACATATCAATACATGGAAATAGAACCAGTCTTAGCCACAACAGAGAGAGCTGTTGTTCATTCATAGAGAGCCCTACTGGTCACGCTTTGTAAGGAATTTCATTCCAAGTTTCAAGTTAACAATGATATAAAGTAGAGGGCAGACTTTATTCTGGTTTTAGGTACCTACTGGGCATCATTGAGAATAGGTTGTGGGTGACGGTTTTCAACATAACTCCTACTAAGCTCCTGTCTCAGAAAGAAATATAAATCATACTTCTAACAGGCAATGTAGGGATAAATGAATGAAGAGAGTCTACCTATTCTCTATCCCTACAGTGTTGTCATCCATGTCATTCCTTCAAAAGACTTCATCACTGTAATCTTAATAAAAAGGAAATCTCTCTATTGTTATTATTACTAATATTAATTATTATTATTATTGACTATTTTGTTATCTGGTTTTTCTTCCCTATTGAATAAACACAATTTACCTATTAAGGATATCCATGTCAGCACTGTGCCAAAAATATGTTCTAAATCTCAGCACTTCTCATAGCATTCATCTTACCCCTCTAGACTAAACCAGTACCCTGAACAGCTCATAAATTTGCAGTAACTTCATTATTGTTATCATTGTTTGCACCGGAATTTACTTTTATTTATCACAAAGTAATCAAGATAGTGTTCTTAAACACAAGTCAGATTCTTTTTACTCTCAAATTCTTCCAAAGGTTTGTATAGCACTTAGAGTAAAATATGAATCCTTCCTCATGCAGTGATTTCTGTACCCTGCTATGCTGGTCCTCTTGTTTCTCACCTCTATTCTGCTATGCTGTTCTCTTGCCTCTTCGAGAACATTTATTTCTCCTAGACCTGCTCATCACCCACATATTTGCATGACTCATGTCTTTCAAGGTCACTGTGGCAGACACAGCCAACAGATTGTCGTATCCAGTGAGAGAAGAATTGCAAGTGTGCACTCAATGGTAAAAGAAAAAAAAAAAAAAAACTGAGAAATATAGGAAGCTGTGTTCAGGCCTGGTCCATGCCAGAACAGCAACAAAAAACAGTGACATAAACAGAAAAGAGATGTTAGAATAATGGAAAATAAAAAGTGCATAAATAAATCAGGCTTCAGGATTTTAAAAGCAGTACACCCCGCTTCAGGAACCTTTCACTGTTACACTGGATAAGATTGACAAAAATGATTTAGAGGATGATGAGTTATATTCAGGGGATATATATATATATATATATATATATATATATATATATATATGGATTCATATTTTACTCTAAGTGCTATGCAAACCTTTGGAAGAATTTGAGAGGAAAAAGAATCTGACTTGTATATATCAAGAAAGAAAGGAATGGAAATATATATATATATTCCCAGAGTTTAATATGATTAAATTACATAAGATCTAGACCATATTTATAGACAATTTATAAGGTTCCAGTGGGGACAATTTTACTGAAGTTCAGGCAATGAGATATAGCTGGATGTGTAATGTTCTAGAACAAGAGAGATTTGGGGGACCTTTGTCAATTTATTTACACTTTTCTTAATAACAAAAGGAGGAGGAACCCTCACCTGTTGCCCAAATTCCAGTGGGCAGAGGGGAGTGGTGTCCCAGTCCTAATTGTGCACTTTGTTCTAACTACAGATTTTACCGAGAGAGACAGGTACTGTTAGATTGCCTGGTCTAAAATAGCTTCACACTCCTTACTCTCTATACAGGCTCACATTTAACTAAACTTTGTTCCTAAACTGTCATAAATATATTCCTTCTGTTTTTGTGTGTTTAGTTTTTTCACTATTTCTATGGAATGTTGCCCTCATAATGTAAAGCACCCTAGTACTCACTTTTTTCTGTCAGTTTTCCAAAATATATCTGCAAGACATTAGATATATCAACAATAAGCTGATAAATGAATTAATGAAGGCAGTTCCAATCATCTCTTTGTCCATCAAACTTTATGCAAAGATGGATCTGACATCAATGAAATCTTCAGCTTGATGATAAACAAACAAGCTTAGGAAATTTCAAAAGCTTTTCCATTCCTTTCTTTCTTGATTTAAATAATGAGAAGGAGCATTTTGTTAATGTGGAAGGAATACAAAATTGCAGTTCACCTTCCAATTATGTCATCTAATGAAGACACTTGACTTCCCTCAAGTCTTATTTCTTCAAAATTTTTACTCATCTTGTGGAACTATAGTCAGAATGATATAGCATCTACAACACATTTAATGTTCTTAGAATAGGGACTGTCACATTGACATGTTCTATTTTCTTTTTCACTTTGCTTTGTATTTATTTCTTAAACTGTTTAACAAGTAATATATTCGAATTTTCTATATTTCTGACATTGATCTTGAGTAATGCTTTCTAAATGAAGCAGGACGTTTTGTAGATAATATCACCAACCTAAAATACAATGTGATTGTTGCACAGAAGGAAATCACATGAGGAAATGGCATAACCCTGTGCAAGGTGGACAGAGCACAGATCTAATCATAAATGACTCGCAGTCTTGCTACCTGCAGTGGAGAAGAAATAATGCTAGGTACACTGGTAAGTGTCGGTGAATCCCTGATGAATCAAGCATATTAACTGCACTCTGTCTGCTTCCAGATATACAAACAGATGCAATGAAGCATTGTAGGTTTTTGCTTCACTTTTTTAAATCTCCTTAAATTCCTTCTCATTTGTTTGCTCTCATTAGCTTTGAAGGAACAAAATTGTACATTCAGCTGCTTCAGAACAGGTGGATTGTTGGTGGTTCTATGAAGCATGTGGCAAAGGGGGTCCTTATTTAGGGGATGCTTAAAATTGTCTAAAAGAGAGATTATTGTTGCTTCCATGGCAGCTGTTTCTCTTCCCCTCTAACTTCAGACACCTAGGCAAAAAGCAGCAGGGAATAATAACAAATTATTTTGTCCTCCTGATCTTGAACAGTAATCTTTTATAGCAAACTAACCTACTCCACCTTTTCCCATCCCATCTGGAAAAACAAAATGGATGAAATCAGCAGAGCACTTTAATCACATAAGAAATAAATTAATTAATTTAGAATTTTCTAAACCTTGCATTTTCATTGGTAATTAGGCATTCATTTATTTCCATTGCTAATATAGTAGAAATAGTGGTTATAGCAGTAAAACATGAACAAATAGGAGCTATGAATTAAATAGTTATCTCTAATGTTGGTTAGAATTAGGAGGAAAACTGGGTCCTAAAAAAGGGAAATTTTTATTTTTATATTTTTTAAAGAGAGTAAAAAAGTATAATAGAAAAACATTATAAGCGATACAGAATTTCACTTAACAAAGTAATATGATTTCACAGTATTTGTGATAATACAGTGTTGTCTTTCAACAGTTATTCTTATTACCAGATATATTAATGCAAAATTGGAAGAATAAAGAAAGAAGTGTATAAGAAATGAAGAAGAGAAAAAGTGTAAATAATTTAAAAAGGTGAGACAAGTTAATTATTAACTGCTCCTTTCCATGGACCAGCAGAAATGCACAGTACAGTTGTCCAAACCATGCTGCTGTCATGCATAGATAAATTTTTTTTCCCACTCCCTGTCCTTCTCCTCAACTCAGTAGCTCTTTCCTTTTGAATAAACTCATTCCTTTTCCGCAGTATTTATTGTGCCCTTCAGATTATATTTTCTCTTTCAGGTTCTCACACTAAGGAGACAATGCTGATCTGATTTATTATAAGTGACACTTTTCAAATGCTGTCTTTCTACCCATTAATGATTTCATTGCAATATTTTCTTTCCTTCCTATTGGTTCACAAAATTATGTTGTGTTTTATATTTGATATCCATAAAGATTTACTACATGAGATTAGTTAGAACCCAACTATCTCCTTCTATCTATTAAGATAGGAGACACCATAGTGCAGGCAATATTTTCTATTGCTTGCCTTTCCCAGCAGAGCACTGGAGGAGAGTGAAAATTTCAGGAAAGACTACTTGAGAAAATTATAAGGATTTTTACTTTTATAAAATGTCAATGCCCCAAGCCCACTTGCCTCCATCAATATTTCATCATAAAGAGAGTGAAATGAATCAGTTTAGCTGGGCTAAGTTCAACAGATGAAGAGCTTTTCAACCAAAAAGATTTTATCATTTATAAAATTGATTACCATATCCTTAGTATCTGGGATATCACTGATAAATATTTGCTAAACAAAAGATGGGAAATTGATCTGGTACCAATCCTGGCACAGACTCCTGTATGATTATTAATTTTACATCAGGCCTTGATCATGTCTCATCAGGATTATCCACGAGCTCTAGTTAGGCAGAGTCTCTTCAAATCTGACCAGTGAGCTTTGCTTGGATCACTGTTTCTTTTGCTGTACTGCAGTCATTATGTCTCCTAAAAGAAAAGTTTTACCAATACACTTCCCACTAAATATTGATCAATTGAATTTTTCTTCTACTTTTTTAATTGTTTTAAAGTGCATGAAAACAGTAAAAAATGAAGACAATGCAGAGTTTCATGAAACAAAAAGAAAAACTTAACAATGGTAATGATATTATATATTTGTTGTCCTCATAATAGTTGTTCAGATTAAGCATGAAGTTTTTTAAAAGGAAAAAGAAGGTATAAAACATTAAGGAGAGAGGACAAAAATTTAAGCATTAACTGCTCCTTTCAATGTACCAGTAGAAATCTGCAGTGATATTATCAAAGCTATCCTGTGCACATACAGATACATTTTTCTATCCCTTCTTTATGTCTTTGCTCTTTTTCCTCATTCCAGTTGTTCCTTCCTTTCGAACAGTTTATTTCCCTTTGTCAAAGTCTACTGTACATTTCAGACTTGACATGCTCTTTCAGGTTCTTACAATACTAAGATAATATGATTCTTACACATGCAGGTCTGATTTATTTCACTTATAAATATGGTCTCTAGTGGCATCCATTTATTTCAGAAATGCTTTGATTTTATGTTTTTTATAGCAGATTAATACCACATTGTATAAAAAATATGTATCATTTTTAACCATCCTCAGTTGATGGGTATTTGGGTTGATTCCAAGATTTAATTATGACAAATTGTGCTGCTTTAAGTATGGGTTTACATATTTTGCTGTGTTATTATGTTTTTTGTCTTTTGGAAAACTACCCAAGAGTGAAATATCTGAGTAGAATGGGATGTCTAATTCTAGCTTTTAAAGGAATCTCCACACTGATTTCCACAGTGGTTTTACTAGTCTACATGCTCACCAACAAAGGACAAGTGTTAGTATTTTCTCACACACCATGCCAGTATTTGTATTTGGTTGATTTCTTGATTATGCTCATTCTTTCTGGAGTGACATGGAACCTCAGTGTTATTTTAAATTGCATTTTCTGAATGACCAATCATGTTTATCTGCAATTTGTATTTCTTCATCTGAGATGTGTATATTCATCTCTGATGCCCACTTTTTGGCTCAGTATTTGAATTTTGTTTTAGATAGAAATTCTTTATCTGAAGGACAGTCAGCTAAATCTTTTATATATTAATGGGCTTTCTTTTTACTCTGATGGTGCTTTCTCTTGTCCTTCAAAAGCTTCAAAAAGATGAGATTCCAGTTCTTGATTCTTTGGAATATTTCCTATGTAGTTTGTTTGTTTGTTTGTTTATTTATTTATTTTAATGAACACTCTGAACACTCTAAACACTCCTGTGTCTTTAAGATTTCTATTTTCCCCTCCAGTAGATTTAGTGTTTCTGTTTTAATATTTAAATATTTGACCCATGTTTACTTTATTTAGTGTATGGAGATAGACATGGGTTTAATTTTAGCCTGTGACATGTGGAAAGCCAGTTTTCCAGCACCATTTAATAAAAAGGCTATCTCTCTTTCAGTGAACATATTTGATCCCGAATGTTTTTGTAGTTGTACTTGCACCCTTGAATCTATTCCATCAAATCTTATGTATGTTTTTTGCCAGTACCATGTGACTTTATCACAGTAACCTTGTAGTATAAAAAATAGAACTTCATATTTCATGCAAAAATTAAGTTTTTTCATTTCATATGTAAATAAATTTCCACATAGAAGAATATATGAACACTCATACACATGAATTCCTTATCTCTTCTCATTTATATTCATTTTGTGGTGACTTTTATGTGATTAAAATTTAATTAAGTATATTATATATATTTTATTAATTTATTAAATTTTCAGAAGTCCTAGTTTGTTGTATTTCAACTAAAATAATTATATCTTTTAAAATTTTGAAATATATCAGTCCCAGATGATCCATTTCAGTGAAGTTCATCTGGATGGAGGGGCCTTGCCTAGCAGCCAGGCCCACCCTGTCCACATCGGTGGGGTGTAGACAGAAGAGACAAACATGGTAGCCAGACCTGATCCAGGCCCAGTAGGTCAAGATTGAGTTTGGTAGAATTAGACCCAGTGAGCTGAAGCACACTCCAAGGACCAGCAGGGCCCAGCTGAGGCCCAGCCCTACAAGGAGGATCTGTGTTGCACAGATATGATAGAGGTAACTATTCTATCAGGAAGACTCCAGGTACATGAAGGTGAGGTGCCAAACAGAGCTCAGTGGAGATACTTTAAACACAAATTTTCAATTTATAATGTGCTTTCATATATAGCGATAATGTTTGCTCCTATAGTCTATAGTACAAATCCATTAATTACAAAAATTTGTCAGTTTCTACATTTCACTAGCTGTTGTAAGTATTGCTAATTGTACTATTGCAAATAAGATAACATATCAGCTCTAACCACATGTTCTTGCTTGGGTAATAATATCAGGAGGCACTAGGGTAATAACTTCACCTAGGTCCTATAAGGAAGAATAGAAGACAATGTCAAATGAAAACCAATATTTCACTCTCAATTAATAGAAAAGGTAAAATCTTGGGACCCCCACACACAAAACAAGAGTCTCTCACACAGGAGAGATACCTAAAGAAGAGACATTTGGACTGCAATGATACAGCTACTTACTATCAAATTTCAAAGAAATCAAAATAAAGAGTTCTCTATGAAATAGAAAATGCCAAAAACAAGAAGCAAAATGTAATCTCAGATCCCAGTCTCAGCCAAAGTACACTCAGAAGACATCAGCATAGAATAAATTGGAATTCACACACCTGAAATATCTGAAATAATTGCAGTTGAAGTAAAAAGAAACAAAAACAACTGCAGAAGACTATAGAGGAAATAAGATCAGAAATAATCTCTAAGGGGCTAGTGAGATAGTTCAGTGGACTAAAACATCTGCTTAAGCAAGTGCAGAGAACAGGGTTTGATTCCTGGAACTACATGCTATGCCAGCCCTGATCCCAGGGTGAGCTAAACTGGAAACAGTCCATGGCTTAGTGATGGTGCATACCTGTAATCCCAGCAATGCAGAGTCTGAAAGTAGGAGGATAACCACAAGTCTGAGCTGTTTAGTGAGACCCTGTACCAAATACATTAAAAATAAAAACCCTCAGGTTAAAAAAAAAAGATAACCATAATGAAAGAATTACTAAGTGCTTTTAAAAAAGACACTGATAAAAATACAAGAGAATAAAACAGATAACATCATTCTAAATGGAGGAAACCTGCGAGCCTTTACTCTCAAATCAGGTATAAGACAAAGTTGAGCTGTACACTGCTCCTATTTAATATAGCTCTAGAATCATTAGCTACAGCCATTAGACAATAGAAAGCTATAAAAGGCATAAGAATAGATAAAGAAGTTCACCTATCATTATTTACGGAAGACATGATACTACTTGGAAGACCCAAAAGAACTCCACCAAGCTCTTAGAATTAATAAAAAAATTCAGGAACATAGAAGGATATAAAGTCAACAACCAAAATTCAACAGCATTCCTCTACACAGATAACAAACTCACTGTGAGAGATATCAGAGAAACAATACATTTCACAGTAGCATCCAGAAAATAGAAATACTTAGGGATCAATCTAACAAAGGAAAGAAAAGTTCTATACAATGACAATTACAATACTCTAAAAAAAAAAAAAGGATCGAAGAGGATTTCAGAAAGTGGAAATAGCATAAATGATGGTTGGTTTAAATTCTTCCTTGCAAGCCGGGCATGGTGGCGCATGCCTGTAATCCCAGCACTTGGGAGGCTGAGGCAGGAGGATTGTTGTGAGTTCGAGACCAGCCTGAGCTACAAAGTGAGCTTAAGGCCAGCCTGAACTGCATAGTGAGACCCTGTCTCAAAAAAAAAAAAAAAAAAAAAAAAAAAAAAAAAAAAAATTCTTCCTTGCTCCTGGATAAATGGTCATACTCACCAAATTGTTATACAGATTTAATGCAATCCCTATTGAGATACCTCTAATATACCACACAGAGCTAGCAAAAAATAGTCGTAAAATTTATTTGGAACAGAAGAGACTTAGCAAGGGAATCCTGGGCAAGTAAGGCAAGGTAGGAGGCATTACAATCCCTAATGTGAAATTGTTCTACAAAATTCCTGCTATAAAGTCAGAATGGTACTCACAAAAAACAGACACAAATGTCCATGAAGCAGATTGAAAGATGCAGTTACAACTACAAAAACACCTATCCTATAAACACCTACAAACGTATCCTATCTTTGATAATGGTCCAAATACATTTGTAGGATGAGATAACCTCCTTAACAGTGCTGGAAAAACTGGCTTTCCACATGGTGAAAACTAAAACTACACCTGAGTCTATCGCAATGCACTAAAGTCAAAATAGATTAAAGATCTAAATATTAAAACAGAAAAACTAAATCTACTGAAAGAAAAGTAGGTACAAATCTTGACATTGGAATAAGTATATAGATTATGAACAAAAGTCAAACTGCACAGGAAGTACTTAAAAGAATCAGCAACTGGGATCTCATCTTATTGAGAAGTTTCTGCATGTCAACTGAAATTACCATCAGAGTTAAAATACAACTCATGAATTTGGAAAAAATTTAAACTAACCATCATTTATGCTAAGAACTTCTCTCTAGAATATATAAATATTTTTTAAATACTAGGTTCCCAAAATTTAAAGACCAAAAATGGGCACATGAGATGAACACACACTTCTTAGGAGAAGGAAATAAAAGTGGCAAATAAATACATGAGAAAATGTTCCGTAGCACTGGTTACTTGAGAAATATGAATTAGAACAACACTGAGATACCATCTCACCCCAGAAGTAATGACTATCATAAAGAAATAAATGCATAACAAATGCTATAGAGGCTCTGGGGAACAAGGAAACTTTTCCAGTTGCTGGTGAGAATGCAGCCTTCTACAACCATGTACACCCATGCTTATAGCAACACAATTTGTCACAGCCAAATCCTGGAAACAATCAAGAGAGACATGTAACCTGAGAAACAGATGACTATTATGTGGTATTTTTACACAATGGAGTATTAGTCATAAAGCAAGACAAAATTGAGGGCTTTATAGCTAAGTGGATGCAACATAGGCTATACTCATAAGAGAAGTAAATCAAACCCACTTGTGTAAATATCATACTGTCTCCCTAGTGTAAGAACCTGAAAGAGTAATTGAAACCTGGAAAGTACAATGGTTATAGGAGAACAGAAAGGAACTGAACACAAAGATTAAATGATGAAGATCAGAGAAAGGGGAAAAGCTAGGGAGAAAGGAAGGGAAAAAAATCATGCAAGTATGTATACTAGATGGCTGTGCTAATTATACTAATAATTTCCATCAGTTATTTGAAAATAGCCATTAATATTTAGAATTTTCACTTTATTCTATGTTGAGATCAGCAATCTATACAACTTCATTGAGGATAGCAATGTGTAACCCAAAAATCATGGTTGAATATCTCTCCTCTTGCTCTTCTCAATGTCTATTGTTTCTGATGTCTTATCAATTATTTTTATACTCCCTTTAAAATATTTTTAAAAAAATAAAACATAAGAAAAAAATAAGCTTTATTGAAAGCAAACATTAGTATTCAATTATTTGTCCAATTTTTCATAGCTATATCTCTTAATCTGAGCAACAGGTTTGATGATAAAAATAGGTAATGTAACAACCACTGTTAAGTTGTGATTCTTGTTTTAAAAATCTGTAATTATGTATTATTGCATACTACCCTGTTTCTGTCTTTGATCTGTTTTTTTTTTGCTTTTTTTCTCTTCAAAATAAAATTTAAAAATAAAGTTATGAATATAACTGTGGCTGTACCCTATTAGTCTTGGAATTCTTAGTCTTCTCTATGTCATTTAAAGAATAATGTTGATCCCTTCATTGATAGACATACATAAATACCCTTCTTGCTCATGTGATCAGTATTATTTGAAACACTGAAATTATAGCTATATACCAAAAGAGTGAAGACCCAATCTGAGCATGCTGTTGTACAACCTGTAGTAGTATCACTCTGGGAGGATGAGACAAAAGTTTCACAAGGCCGAATCCACTCTAGTCAAATTAGCTACGTAGCGAGATCCTATCAAAATATAATAATAAAAGTACTGCGGCCCAGCTAGATAGCTCTGCATATTGAAGTGCCTGCTTAGGTAGGCACAGGACAGGGGCTTCGATCGCTGGCATGTTGTGCCGGCCTCACCCCCAGGGCACACTGAGATGCTGGTTGTGACTCGGCATGTTGGCTCACACCTGTAATCCCAGCACTTGGGAAGGTCAAAACAGGAGAATCACTGAGTCCGATCTACATAGTGAGACCTTGTAGACCCGGTAAACCCTGTTTTAAATACATTTTTCTTTAAAAAAAAAAAAAAGAACAGAAAACAGCTGAAGTTGTCACTCAGTATGAGGTTCTAGATTCAAGCCCCAATACAAAAGAAACAAAAAATAAAGTCATGTTTTAACATAATTTCAGGTAGTACATTAAATTATAAGTTAAACAAGAAAACTGTTTCAGTTTCCTCTGTGGAAAGAAACAGTACATCTTTCTTTTAAATTCTACAAAAAAAATTTTACCTGTCTTCTGAGCTACCTGTTTGAGCAAATATGTCCTGTGTACTGTTGGCGCTTTGCTAGGTTGCCTTAGTCAGGTTGCAATAAGCAAGTGTTAGGTTCTGTTCCCAAGGAGCTTCTCAAAAGCTGCTCACTGCTGTGGCCACTTGGCTCCCAAAGCAGTTTGCTATCAAACCAGGTATTTGACATTTGAGTTTAGGAAAAAGATGATTCAAATGTTTTATCCAAGAGCACATGTGTCTAACTGGAGAATGCTCTCAGGTTGCTTTCCCAAAAGTGAATGCAAGTCTATTTGGAGAATGGAAACCTTAAAATGACAGTTTTCTGCAAACTTTTTCTATTATTTCCAAAAAATCTCTAAGAGACACTGGAGTTAGACAAAGTACATAATGTAGTGCACTTCAGATTTCTGTTTTGAACTGTAATCATTTTTTAAAACAGGTTTATTTTGTCCTTTTTTACATTGTTTGTTTTGTTTGATACCTTTAAAAATATATTTTACTGTGCAAAACAAAGGTCTGGTGTACAGTTCATTGTTGTCAATATTCTTTAAATGGTTGAAAAATTTCAGTTCACCCATCTGTAAGCCTGCATGCAAAGTAGACAATATGGAAACTGGAAATCTGATTATTAACTTCCCAGGCCTCCCCGAAGGCGGAGGGCCCACTTGGCCGTCTTGTCTACAGGCAGCTGCGTGATAAAGCCTTTGCCTTGCAGAGAAAAGCTTTCCTTAGAGAGCAAGGAAAAGTTCTGCCAGGAGCCTGCATCATATCATGTGATCTATTCATTGGGGTGAAACCACTTTATAGCACTCAAGGGTGCCTTTAGTCCTGGAGAGGTGAAGAGGGACCCTAAATAAATATTTACCTAGAAAGGGCAGCAGAGAAGATTAGATCACAGAGAGCAGAAAGCAAAACAAAAGTCACTATCCTCATGTATAGGGTCACCATGTTTCTTTAACCTATCTCCTATTTCCTTCATATTATATTTTATGTTTCATAATAACTGTTCTCTTTTTTATAGTTACAAAACGTGTTGTCACACACTCTTCCAAAATATAAAATGTTTAGGGCCATCTAAATAGTTCAGCAGATTAAGGCACCTGTTTAGGCAGACAGGGGACAGGAATTCCCCCCAGGGTGCACTGAGATAGCAATTGAAACTGGGCATGGTGGAGTGCGCCTGTAATCCCAGCTCTTGGGAAGCTGTAAACAGGAGGATAACTGTGAGTCCAATCTATGCAGTGAGACACTGTACACCTATACACCCTGTCCTAAAATAGATAAATAATAAAAAAATAAATAAATGAAATTTTAATTGTGTGATCTTTTCTTTTTTTTTTTTCTTTTGTTTGTCCTTTGTGGAACCGAGGATTAAACTCAGGCCCTAGAGCTTGCCAGGGAAGTGCTTATTCTACTGAGCCATCTCCCCGGCTCCTGCATGATCATTTTTTGTTTGCTAAAATAGTTTCACATTCCAGATCAACAAAAAGAGTAAGAAATTCAAATAGAAAGATATCAGTTACTATAATTCAGCTTTAAAAAAAAAAGTTGTATAGGTACATTCTTTTAATTCAGTGAATAGAGGCATCTGTTCTGATAGTGTTTGTAAATAGAATATCATGTATGTACCTTGTACAACAAATAACCACTATGAAAACAGTATACAATGTAGTAATTATTGAATCTGTCCTATTAAATTGATTTGAAACTGTCTCATTGCTATTTGTTCTTCAATAAAATTATGGAAACAAAAAAAGAAAGATTTCAGTAAAAATTAGTTTCATAAGTGAATAAATTAGTAAAAAAGATGAACTATTAATGAATTCTGTATGCAATCTTTGATTTGATCTACATGGTAAAATATTTATGATGTACTCTGATTAAAGTTATTATAATCCTAGATATATAAACCATTTAATAACAATGATTTAAATGAAATAAATAGAACAAGGAAAGTAAATATTTCCTTTAATTTGGGATATCACTTAAGATTTCAAGAAAGAAATCCTTCACTATCTCTAGCACTTATTAAAATGCATATTAAAGTTACCTAAGATGCCCACTGGAATGCCTAAGGGCACAGTATAAGGGCACAGACCAACTAAACCTCGTACAGTGTTAGTAGGAATTTAAATTCCATCATTGCCTTGAGAATCAGCCTGTGTATTTCTTATGAAATTATATATGATATAAAATTATACATATACAATGTGTATTATATAATAATACATCCTGTAAATTGTATATTTTACACATAATACATATATACTAATATGCATAACATAAGACATAATCTAACAATTTACCTACTAGCTATATACCCTCACTTGTGTATAGGGTTATTCATAGTAGCTTTCTTTATATTGACTCCAAATTGGAAACAGACCAGGTGTTATTCATAAGAGAAAAGAAAACTGGGGTATATTCATACACTAAAATAGTACTCAGCAGTGAAAAGACATAAATACAGAAGTATTCAACAGAATGAATGCATCTCCAAAACAATAAAATGAGTGATGGAAACATTTTACAGTGAGGACACACATTATGATTCTTTTTACATGAAATCCTTGAGCAAGGATTAGAAAGCAAAACTAAAAGATTTGGAGAGCTCCATGCAGCACACTTTTATTGGAAAGGGACATATTATAGAATTTTACGCTCTTTGCTTGATAAACCCAGTGCACATGCTCAGTGATATCATCTTAACATAAAAGCTGCCATGGAAAATATATAAGTATCTATGTACCACTGTTTCAGTTACATTTTTCTCTTTTTTAGTTTTAATTTTATTTTATTGAAGAACAAACAGCAATGCGACAGTTTCAAATCAAACTAGTAGAATAGATTCAATAATTAATACATTGCATATTGTTTTCATAGTGGACTTTTGTTGTACAAGGTGCACACATGGCATTCTATTTACAAACACTATTAGAGCAGATGCCTCTAATCAATGAATTAAGAGAATGTAGCTGTCTATCTTTTTTAAAGCTGATTTATAGTACAGTTTCAGTAATTAATACTTTTACATTGCTGTCTTCCTAGTGGTTATCCATAGTACAAGAAGCAGACAGGATATCCTGTCCAAACACTATTAATGCAAATCTTTCTTCTCATAGAAGTACGCAAAAGTACTACATATGTATTGTAACTGTATCGTTTATACAAACACAGAATGGGTTCTTCCTTTGTATCCCCCTTTTTTTGTTTAGTCATGTTAAAGATGTATATTCTATTGTCATTCAATTATTATAGGTGCTTATATTCAGCAAAACAATCCAACACATTCCAGCAGTCCACAATAATAGCGGGATATCCAAAAAAGTTGTTGACTAGAGTCATTTACAGCTCAGCTTATTATTATGGTCTTATTTTATACACCTCATTTTTATACTTTTCTGCTGGATGGTTAAGACCAAGGTAAAGCAAAACCTATATAACAAAAAATGTAACTTTTGTATCTGTTGAGGTCAGTAAAGCATTTCTCTTAAGTTACTGTATACCAGATTTGGACTGCTATCCATAGATTGTTATTTCTGCTCTAAAACATTATTAAGGTACAGAATCTTCACAGGAATGACTCACAGGTGCGAGTACTTATTAAAGCTTAGTAACTATACTTTTAAGTTTTATGTATGTCATTCTAGGTAAGAAATGTTAGACTCTCTGATACATGTGCTGAAGAATTTTGGATGATATATCCTAATGCATATAATTTAAACTGTAGTTAAAATAATATTGAGTAATAGATTAATAGAGATGTGATGCATAGTTAGATCTGTGATAAAGCAATCTAGTAAAATGTTAATGGAAGAATTTAGGTGGTGGGTGTAGCAAAATTCACTGCAAAACTATTTCAGCTTTTTCATATGCATTAATTTTCATAATAAAATGTTAAATGATCTGATTGCAAGTGCAGATGCTGGTAATGAATTGATAGCAGACAGGACTTTAAACTTGCATTTGCATTTTAAAAGCATTTGCAAACTCAGGAGTTGATCAAACCCTTTCATTAAAGACCAACTACAGTAACAGTTTTTCTAACTTAGCCTAGTTGAGGCATCTCATTTCTCTGTACCTCTGTTGCTATATCCACCTTTACCAATAGGTGATCTGTAAGTACTTTTGAATTAATGTTTAAATATATTGATGAATAAAAATATGGATTAGACCATTCTTCAGGTCCCTTCTAAGTATTTACTCCTGTAAGTAATATTTTGGAGTATAGGATTATATATATTTGTCACAACTTAAAAATGTGCTAATAATTTATTAATGTATCATTATGTAATTTCTGTAAGTAATGTACAATTTGAACTAATGAACTAAAATTTACATTTACAAATGAATGAAAACTTCTCAAAAGCAGGTCCTTTGAAAAACCACAGAGTGTATGCCAATCTGGTAAGAAAGTCAGTGTCAAATATAGCAATAGAATAACACTATTCTTCTCAATGCTTTTTCTCCAAATTTTAAATGTGTAAATAGATGTGCATATGCTTCCTAATGCTTAAAGTTTGGATCTAGTAGTAGTACTTTGAAAGGCTCTCCATGCAAGTAGCAATTTTTGTGCTATACTGCAAGCATCCTGATTACTCTTTCGAAGTATAAGCTGTTAAAATATCCTTCATAAATTATCTGGTTCAAGTGGCAATGAAATTGTGTAGATGATGAACAAATATCAAGCCCTTCTTTTGTTGCCAGCTGTGTCCTTACTGAGTTTCAAGTTATGTGCAATAAAAAGAGAAAACTGTACCATGACACTCACAAGGACTTATTATTCTCATACTGAAGTAATGATAACCAAAGAATTGTATTTTTATTAGGCCTTTTAGGTATATAATAAAATATTCAATTACCTTCAATGTACATGAAGCTGTTTCTTTCAACATTTTGTTTCCTATATAGGAGTGTTATGAGGTTATTCCTGTAGAATGAGTTCCAGAGCCATTATTAGCCCTTTGTATACTACTATGTAAATTAAATGCCATTAAGCAACACAGTCTTACAAATACTGTATATCTTTATAAAACAATTGTCTACATTTTTGCAAAACACCATGCTTCGCTGGTCAGAGGTAATCATACTAACAATAGTGTGGCTGAGATGCAGACTTCACCTTGGGGGAAGACAGCCTTATGGCCCTCAGTTTATTGGAACATACAAAATCCCTTTGGAAGCACACTAAGAATCATACCTCTTACATGTGAATGACTGCTCTTTAAATATTTTATTTTTAATTTTACTTTCAGGAAACTCCTTTAGCAATGATCCTTCAGGAGAGTATACGGTTACTAATATTTACCACTATTTAAAAATGACTTTGATACTTGACTCTTAAAAGTGAATTTGTGTAATTTATATTTTCTGAGATACAGGCACTGAACAAGAAAGACAATAGCCAAAAAATATTCATTTAAGGAACTAACACAGATGTTCACAAACTTGTCTGTAATTGTGGTCTTTGGAATCCTCTTAGGTTCTTAAAAAAGTTGCAGATATTTTTTAACTCTTTATATGTTTTAGAGAGAAGTCCTTTGTGTGAGGGAGAGTCAGAAATAATTTTTTTACCAATTAATGGGTTTTCGTTTTACTCTGTTGGTGATTTGTAGGCCTCCAAAATTCAAAGAACCATGTAACATCCTGTAACTCAGCCATGTCCCAAATTTTCTGTTCAAGGAGATTATGGAGCCACAAAGGAAAGTGACTGACAATGTAGAGTGTACCTAAGGAGCATCACCAAGAAAGAAAATATTCTCTCAGGCTTTTACAGAGAGCAAATTGGTCAAGCAATGGCTGTGACTCATCCATGTGGCTGACATTGACAAAGCATCTACAAACTGTGGTGCAGGGTTTCAGATACAACTTTCATTTTTTGTTATATAGGTCTTGCTTTATCTTGGTCATAACCATAAAGCCATATTAATATGCTGAGCTGTAAAAGGCTCAAGTTAACAACTTCAGACATTGCCAGTTCTGCAAATAACTCACCACTCTTATGGACTACTGCGTTATATTGGATACTATATTGGATTATTTTGCTGAGTTCATGCACCTACAATATTTGAATGGCGATGGAATATCCATCTCTGACAAAACTAAACAAAAAGGGGGATATAAATGAAAAACCATTTTGCGTGTGTATATATACACACATATATATGTGTGTATATATATATATATATGTACAGAATAGTTAAGATAGATGTACAGTTACTTTCTCTTATTTCATTGATATTTCTTTCTCAGTAAATTAATTTAAAGATACAGCTAGAAAATGGCCATCTGAGATGAAAGCACACTTCCCAAATGAAGAAATGTAAGTCACAAATAACTATATGAAAAATGTTCAACTTCACTGGCCCCTCAAGAGATGTAAATTAAAACGATCCTATCATTCCTTCTTATACCAGAAAGAATATTTGTCATCAAGAATTCAACCAATAACAAATGCTGGAGGGGCTGAGGAGAAAAAGAAACCTTTGCTACTATTTGGTAGGAATGCACACTGGTACAACCACTATGGAAATCAGTGTGTAGTTCCTCAAAGACCTAGGACTGGAGGTCTCTTTCAATTCAACTATTCCCCTCCTGGGTATTTTTCCAGAAAAACTGAAAGCATTGTACCATAACAATTTATGTGCACCCATGTTTGTAGCAGCACAATTTGTCATAGCTAGATCTTGAAAACACCCAAATGGTCATCACCTGAGAAATGATTAAAAAAGATGTAGTATTTTTATGCAATGGAGTAATACTTAGGTATGAACAAAGATAAATTCAAGGTCTTTATAGGTAAATGGAGACTGTATTGTTAAGTGAAATAAATCAGATTCGCATGTGAAACATCATATAGTCTCACTAGTATGAGAACTAGAAAGAGAAAATAAAATCTGAAAGGTACAATAGATACTGTGAGAAGGAAAGGACATGTCAATGAAAAGAAAAAAAAAGCTGAGATGAGGAAAAGCATAAAGGAAAGAAGGAAAAAAGATACATTCATGTATATATGCAGGATAGTTTGGATAATTGTACCACTGATTTCTGCTTGTCTATTGAAAGTAATAGTTAACATTTACTTATTTTTTCTTATTTTTAATTTCTTATAACATTTTAAAATATAATTTTGTGGGTTTATATTTGATAACCTAAACAACTAAGATAATATTATGCAATACAACAATCATTGTCAAATTCCTATTACTATCTTTAATAAAATTTTGTATCATTTCTAATTTTCCTACTGTTTTGTGCTCTTTAAAAATTAAGAAAAAGGAAGCATGCTACAGACCTGAATTATACCCCAGCAAAGCAAATCATATTCTTAAATAATAGGCCAAATATTTCTATTTTTTAAAGTACCCAGGGGATTCCACTATAGTGTCAAGTTTAAGAACAATTAAATAGCAGTATTAGGGCTGGAGAAATAGCTCAGTAGACTAAGCACCTCCTTAGGCAAGGACAATCACTAGGGTTCGATCCCCAGCATCACATGCATCTGGTCTCAGGTGCGTAGTGAGACTATGTACTAACACATGGAACACTGGTAGTGATAAAAATCTAAAGAAAAATGGGAACAAGTTTTCTGAGATAACATCACAGTAAATCTTTAACCATCTTTTATCATCTGTAAATGAAGAAGTTAAGTATATTTGAAAGTAATACCCTTACAGTTTTAATTACTAGTGAGGCTACTATACTACGTGTGTAGCCATTAGGACATCGATTCTTCAAGTGGCAGCTATAAGAATTGAAAAGTGGCTCAGGAAGTGTTTAGTTAAGGATGTACTGGGAAACTTTTGTACATGTGCATATTCAGTACAAATATATTAAGATTTGTCAAAAAATATGACAAATAGATTAGAAGAAGTTGCTTAATAGATAATATATTGAAGTAAAAGAAGACAGGAGAAAGACATGACATTTTGTTTGCTGCCTTAATAATCTGACAACTTAGCCATGACTCTGTACATCATTCTGTGTACAGCTTTTAGACTTCAGAAAGTGCTACACTGTTGTTCTGAAATCAGTAAGATCTTCTCTCTGTCAGTTATTATACACAACAAAACTCTGAGAAGCGTATTATGTGCTTTATATTCAACAGATTTTCTAATTATGTTCATGACAGTGGACATACTTCTATATAATGCAATTCAGACTCAAGTGTGCAATAGTGAGTTACATGAGATTTAAGCACTACAGGTAAGACTTTTTAAAATTCATTTTAATGAGAAAAAAAGATGAAATAGCAATGAAACAGTTTCAAAGCAGGTTAGTAGGACAGTTACAAAAATACACTGCATATTGTTGTGTTCATAGTAGTTATTCAGAGAACAAGATGCAGACATGATACCTTGTCTAAATAATATTAGTACAAACCTTTCTTCTCAATGAACTAAGAGAAAGTACCTTTATATCTATCCTATCTTGTATATACATATTTTTTTCACAGCAAAACAGGTCTTTATTTGTATCTGCCTTTTTTATTTTGTTAGAGATGGGTGTTTCATTGCAGTTACTGTATTTGGAGAAATCCTAAAAATATGAAATGCTTCACAAATTTGCATATCATCCTTGCACAGGGCCATGCTAATCTATTCTGTGCTGTTCCAATATTAGTATATATGCTGCCAAAGCGAACATTCTAAGACTATTTTTGAATTTGTTGTGGTTGCCATTCTTACTATCAAAATTTCCCTTTTTCTTAGTTTATTAATAGATAATATTAAATTCTGTCAGAAAATAATCAGTATTGTTTTCTAATAAAAGCATTTGGTTATTGTTTGAATTTACTGCAGAGAAACATCAGGGATATGTTTAGTGCTGTGACTTGAAAATACAGATTTTAATACCTTAATTCTAAAGTGATTTAGGAATTGTAACAATTTTAAAATGGATAGAAATTTACATGGACCACATGACAATATTGTTTAGTTGGTCAGAAGCTGAAATGTCTGTTAATTTTTTTTAATGTATTTTTGGATAGAGTCTACAGAGTCTATAGGGTCTCACTACGTAGATCGGCCTTATAGTGATTCACCTGTTCTCAGCCTCCCACGTGCTGGGATTACAGTCACGTGCCACCCCTTCCAGTCTCAATTGTCATCTCAGTGTGCTCTGCAGACAGGGCTGGCAAGGCACTGTTGGGGATTGAACCTGAGCCACTGTGCTCTGCCTAAGCAGGTGCTTTAGTGTGCTGAGCTATCAGGTCTGCCCTTGAAATTTTGGCATAAACCTTTATCTAAATCATAAATTCAAATGGAAATATACATACACATGCTGGGTGTGTTTACCTGAGTGAAAAGTTGTATTTTGATTATGAATAATCTTTAGGTGACTTAAGTTTAAAACAAGCTACTTTGTAAATCAGTTTTTTATAATCTTAGTCATATCATTCATTCACAAAAATAATATTCTTGAATTTTATTTTCATAGAATTACAGAAACTGGCTGTTTAGGTGATGACAAAGCCCTAGAGGGATGAAAAAGTGAAGGGTTTTGTACATCTTCCTTGTCCTTTGATAGCTTTCACTTATAACTTTCAGAGGCAACAAGTAAGGACATATCTATTCAAGGGACTGGGACGAAATTTTGATATTTTTCACTACATCTACATAAAAAGCAAAACAGTAACCCAAGTCACCTAAGGAATCAATATATTTGCACTCACCAATTAACAATCTGACTTGTATGTTTGTTTGCTTCTCACTTTTTAAACAATTAAAGTTATTTGCCAACATTTTAAAAAATACAGAGATTTTTTAAGGTCTAAAAATATTTTCATATTTAAAGTTGGAAATTTTAAGATAAATATCCTGGTTTCTTTCTTTTTTCTTTTTTCTTTTTTTTTATTTGTAGTACTGGGTTTTAAACTCAGGACTCTGTGTCCGCCAGGCAGGAGCTTATTCTACTGAGCTATCTCCCCAGCCCTAGTATCCTGGTTTCTGTTTTAGCCTTAAAATAAAAAAAAATCACTCGGTTGTCCCTGGGCCTGTAAACTCAGCTGGGATATTAAGTAACTGGTGTCTCCTAGTAAAGGGCCATTTTTGGCCAGTTGGGCATTGTGTCTCCCTGACTCTCCTCATTATCTTATTTCTAGAGGCATTTAAATATTGAAAATATCATGCAATAAGTTAGGCTTTGGATCAAACCTGATGGTGTGCACTCAGACACCCAGGATTCTACCTTACACCACAGGGCCACCCACGCCCTCACCTCTCCCTTCATATACTGTGGTATTGGTAATGACAGGGTACCTCTGTTCTTTACAGTGTAGGTAGGAAACATGAAAATATTTTAGATAATAGAAAATATTTCAAATCTGTAATTCTGGGTGCTATTTTTGTTGGATTGAATTTTTATTTTTCTAAGATTTGAAAACTATCCTAGAAGATGATAACGGTTTCTAAACTCATCATTCTGCCAAGCTTGTGATACAACTGCACCTCCAAAGCTAGTTCGCTAGCAGAGCAAAAGTTGACAAAATTGGCCCTTGGCTGGATGCACAGTGTCAGGGAAAGTCTATATCGCAGCCCTATCAAAATGTGCAGTGGCACTGGCATTTGCCTTCCACTTGGCCTGCCTCTGAGTTCAGATGCTTGTGTGGGAGGCAGCTTCATGTGGGTGCAGACACAGCTTGTGCAGATGGCGTCTTACATCAAGCAAAACAGGGAATCTGTTCATATGGCTATCCCCAGCATTTGATTCTTTCTCAGGTCATGAAAGAGTACAGAGTGGAAGAAGAACTAACAGTAGTGAGGACATCCTTTAACTAATGGGTCTATGGGACAGTTGATAAATGTTATGACCTCCTGTCCACTGAAAGACAAGGAGAAAGGGATTATTACATTTTGTGTCATTTGTTCTGGTACTATGGCATGAAAGTTCTAAAAAGCAGTGAAAAACAGACAGGAAAGGATATTATAACCACATATCCATAGTCGGGTGCCAAGGGCATTTTAGTCACTGAAAATCAGTAACACACAGCATATTATGAGGAAAGTGGTGCCAAGAGAAAAGCGTGATGGATACCATTTCCTTCTTCCTTTTAATGCACAGCAGGCAAAGTAGTGTCATCCTTTTCTGTTGTTGTTAAGGGAGACAGAAATAGAAAACCACAGGGAGGAGAGAGACAAGCATATGGAAGGAAAGGCCAAAGAATGGATATGGCAAAGAGTGATGAGACAAAAAAAAAAAAAAAAAAAAAAAAAACAGTACTTGGCAATTATATCTGAAGTGGCACAGAAACATGTATGATAATTTAGGCAAAAATAGAATCTTGATTAGTTCTGCATGTTAGAATTTCAATAGCATTTGTTTGGAAGAAGACTTTCCCCACTGTTCACCCTTCCAAGTGGAAATTTGACATTGTACTTTCACCTTTTAGACATAATGCATCCTCTGCTCCTACAGTACACTTAACATGTTCCTCAGAATTTATGCTAAATAGTAATGTTCAGAGAGCATGAGTGAGATGCTATGTTAATTCATTAGTCCTTTAGAGCATGTGTCTAAAATATTTCCCCATATCTATTTA
The DNA here is from genome assembly GCA_004027165.1 of Ctenomys sociabilis. NCBI lineage: Eukaryota > Metazoa > Chordata > Mammalia > Rodentia > Ctenomyidae > Ctenomys > Ctenomys sociabilis. The sequence goes on from PVKA01014525.1 coordinate 41,969, forward strand.
TTTATGACTTTCAATCCCAAGTGAATATTACACTGATTTAACTCTTGTCTTACATCTCTGACAACTGAATTCAAATACAAAATCATTGCTTCACAGGCTAGCAAATAACATTTCTAACACATTTACCACAATTATTTAATAAATGACTAAAACACACACACACATATGTGTGTGTGTGTATATATACATACATATATATATATATATATATATATATATATATATATATATATATATATTACAATTTTAAACAGCAGCACACAATTAGGTTAAGCAGAACCAAGCTGCTGATTGTGGGATGAGTCCATTTTCAGGGCCTACTGTGAAATTTGTCATGGCTTCAAAATTATGAGCCTTATTTAAAGTATCAAAGAAGGCCAGCCAAATAGCACAGGGGATTAAAGCACCTGCAAGCAGGAGCAAGGGCTGGGGCTTTGATCCATAGGCCTGCCATGCTGATCCTGCCCCTGGGGCACTCTGAGACAGCAATTGAGAATGGGTGTGGTAGCACACGCCTGTAATCCCAGTTCTTGGGAGGCTGTAAACAGGCAGATCACTAAGAGTCCAATCTAGTAGTGAGACCCTGAACACCCTGTAGACCCTTCTTAAAATGCAAAAAAAAAAAATAAAATAAATAAATAAAGTATAAAAGAAGAAAAGAGAGTGAATTTTACTTTATTGATTTTATTATGCCTCATGTTCTTTATATTTTATTTTAATAAATTAAATGCCTACTGTGTTTTGTGCATGTTTGTGGTGATAAAGACTTTACCTCTACAGCAGCGTGGCGACAATGGCGGTCCACTATCTCAGTCTCCTTTGTATCTTTGGTTACACTTTAGTCTGCAGATCCTACTAGGGTAAGAGACTCTTGCCTGTAATAAATAGTGAGCACATAGGATTCCTACTTCCTCAGACTTTCATTAACAGACTCATACAATCTCATTTGTTCAATTGTGTGACATGGGTGCTGACTTTTAAACGAAACTTAAAACCAGGAAAATGGAATTGTGGATCTCACTTCTTCATGGAAAGTGTAGACAGTGAATTTGTCCAGGGTCAAGTTTGTTATGCAGAAGTGTCAGCAGAGAAACCCTGAAGCTCGTGTTTCTAACCATAGGTAGTTTATCAGAACAATCTCTCAATCTTGTTAGTTGAGACTGACTCCATAGATAGGATTTACTTAGTTTCGCAGATCTCTCACTGATTCATCTAACCATAGAATATCTTGTAATAAATTCATTTCTTCTTTTACCATCCAAAATCAACAACTAATAAAATTTTCACATAAACATATGTACATTCAAACACATACACACATGTTCTTTTTAATCTATGAGATGATAGACAGACTTACTATGTGATTCTGTTGATATGACCTTAAAATATTAATAGTTGTATGATGAACAATCTACTACGAAAGCAAGGAAATTAACATGTGTTGAAAACCTACCATGCGCCTGACATTACACTTATTAAAATTTTGTCACATGTATTTGATTATTAGCTACAAAATAGCTGCTTCTAATGGGCACTATGGCACTACATCAATATTTTTCAAGTAGGGTGCTGAACACAATTCTTGGCACATTGTTGAAGTTCCACAAATTTGAGCCTCCTGTATCTCTGTTTTAATATCTATGAGGTCATTTCTGTGCTGGCTTCCAAACTGATAAGTGCCAGAAACTTGAGGTGGACAAGAATACACTACAAGTGCAAAACAGGACACTTCTGATGCTGAAGCAATGCACAGATGGGCCCTTTCCTAAACAAGTTTAGAATCTCACAGAAGTAAATAGGTTTGTGAGTCTTTTTGTAATGCTGAAACATTTTGTTTGGTGTTGACTATTTTATTCAGTCATTGTGAAGTCTAGATTCTTCCTTGATCTTAGACGCATATATAAAGCTGGCACATTTAACTCACTCCATTAGTTGAATTTAGGCCCTTATACAACTTATTGAGGCTACTATAACAAAATATACTGAGTAAGCTAAACACTAGACATCTATGTTCTTGTCAGTCTGAAGGCTGAATGCCTGGGTCAAGGAATTGACCGATTTAGCTCTTCTAAGAACTTTAAGGGAAGATCTGCTTCGTACCTATTTACTAGCTGCATGTAGGTTTTCTTCAATTTTTGTTATTCCTTTCCTTACAGAGGCAGTACCTACTCTCCATCTTCCCTTCTGTGTGGCATTCTCCATGTTCAATCTGTCATTGCCCACATTTCCCCTTTCTGCAAGGGCTCAGGTAATACTATATTAGATGCCATGCCAACAACCTTAATTTGGATTGGTAAGCTAGATCTTATTTCAAGTGAAGGCCACATTTACAGATGGGGGTGTTGTTTTAACCTGAAAATATTCTGGGGAGAAACATTCAAAATAAGATTGTCCCTCAGGAATATTATTTCAAATGCTAGTTCTTGCATTCTTCTCTGCCACTCTCAATTCTGCCCATTATCTGTCCACTCTTATTTTTTCCTATCTTGGATAAATTGTGTCTCTATTCTTCTATTGTCTGAGGGCCATACTCCAGAAAGACAATATACTAGATTAGTTAGAGCTAGAATGCTATTTATTTAATGTGTGTGGTATAGGGTGTCACCACACAGTTTGGACTGGTAATGATCCTCCTGTAGTCCCAGCCTCCCCAGTGCGGGAACTACAAGTGTGTGTCACCACACCCAGACTTGGTCACCAGTTCAGCACTCATGGGCTGAGGCCAGTGCTGTGGTACCAGGGATCGAAACCCAGTGCCTGTGCTTTTCTGAGCAAGCGATTAGTCTGTTGAGCTATCTCACTGGCCTGACATTCAATTGTTTCTCTCCCAATTTCAAGCTATATACCCCTGAAAAGTGACTTATCTATCTTGTACCTCAGTTTCCTATCTATAAAATGGAGACAGTTATAGATAGTACTAACCCACATTTTAAGAGCAATTAAGTAAACTGGCAATGTACACATAATTAAATACAACATAATAAGTACAATGTTATATATATATATATATATATATATATATATATATATATACACACACATACACACACACATACATATATACATATATATATATATATATATATTATGCACAACATAATACATACAACACACACAGTAGCACTATCGACTCTATGTCACCTAGAAATATATACATATCTGGAGTCAAAAATTGTGCTTTTGATGCACAATTTCCTCTTATAAGAAGTCACTACCTCCGATATAGTAATAAATTATCATTATTTTTTGTATTCTTTTGTTTTGCTTTTGTTTTTAGTACAGGGTCTACAGGGTCACACTATGTAGATCAGACTTACAATGATTTGCCTGTGTTTGGCCTCCCCAAAGCTGGGATTACAGGCGTGTGCTACCAGTCTCAATCACTATTTCAGTAGGGCCCAGGGGCGGGATCCACACAGCAATCCCAATGATTGAACCCCTAGCCCCTGTGTCTGCCTAAGGAGACACTTTAATCTGCTGTGCTGTCTGGCTGGTCCAAAATTTGAGACAGATTTTTAAAATTTTATTTTAGTTTTTGGTACTTCAGGCTGCATAATGATGGGTCTGCTGCAGCTTCCGGAGCTGGGAGTTGAACTGCCATCCTGTGTGCCTGACTGCATTTGCCCAAGCACCACTTAATCAATTAAGATAACTCTCAAGCCCCCATTTTTTGTATTTCTTTTTAACTATCTTTATTTAATTTTACTTTATTTAACTGAGAGACAAATATCAATGAGACAGTTTCAAAGCTGATTAATAGGACAGTTTCAATAATTAATACATTTTACATTGTTATCTTCCTAGTGCTTATCCATAGTATAAGAAGCAGACAGGATATCCTGCCTAAACACTATTACTACCAATCTTTCTTCTCATAGAATTAAGCAAAAGTAGCTGAATATCTATCTCAACTATTCTGTATATATCAATACAAAATGGTCCTTCTTTTATATCCCCTTTTTTGTTTAGTCCTGTAAAATATGGGTATTCTATTGACATTCAAATATTATAGGTGCTTGAATTCAGCAAAACTCCCAACACAGTCCAGCAGTCCACAATAGAAGTGGGTTATCCACAGAAGTTGTTCACTAGAGACTTCCATGCACAACACATCAATATGGCCTTAACTTTATACACCTCATTAAATTCTCTGCTGAATGGCCAAGACCAAGATAAAGCAAGACCTATACAACAAGAAATGTAACTTTTGTATCTGACAACATCAGTCAAGTCCCCTCAGGATTTATTCTGTAACCGTGTGCCGCATTATGTAGATCCTTTGTGAGTGCCAGCCATGTGGATTACTCACTGCCATTGCTTGACCAAATTGCTCTCTGTAAAAGTCTGAGAGAAAGCCTTCTTTCAATGTGACTCTCCCTAGGTACACTATACATCATCGATCTCATTCCTCTGTGGCTCTACAATCTCCTTATCAGAAAATTTGGGGCACAACTGAGTCAAGTGATGTCACAGTAGAGGTTCTTCTATGTCCTATGTCTTCACGGAACTTGATAGGCTAGGGCCAAAATGTTGGCTGACCTTGCAGCTCTTCTTCTTCTCCAATTTTTGATCTGCAAATACAGGTTGTTAACCCTCCAGAAGAGAAAGTGATTATTACCCTGCAACATATGCAGTTCGCTTTACCCTAACTGTCTGTCAAAATATCAAACATCTTAGGCATATCGTGGAACAGGTATTTTCCTTCAGGTACTGTTGTATTGAACTTTAAGTCCCTACAGAATATGAGGAAAAATACTAAAAACATACGAATAAACACACTTTTTACACAGAAATTTAGAAATCAAACCATATATACCATTGTAGCAGGGCAGTCCTGTAACATTCTTTTCTTCTATTGTCTTTTTTTAAAATTTATTACTCATAAATACAAAGCTTTTACTTGTGAGATGGTATGGTAATAATTGGTATGTCATGACAAGAATTATGTATTTAGCAGACCAGAATGGCAGGCATTCCAAACGTGACCCTACTATTACACATTGCTCTCCTCAGTGCGGTTGCTTGGTTCACAGGTATCAGCATATATAGATAGTCAAGTTGAGAATCCTACCAATTAATTGGTACTTTCAAGACCCTACTGATGTTTCTCGGGATCATTGCTTTGCCCATCTTGTGTGTACAAATGTATGGCTTTTGTCCTTGTCCTATTTCTCAGCTTTTCTCCTTACCCTCTCCTTGTTGTCCAGTCCTCAAGTTCTTGCTTTCCTTCTAGTTGTGTTATACCTTTCTATTTGTATTTCTTCTTTTGATTTCTTATACTAGGGAGACTATACAATATTTACACATATTGGTCTGGTTTCACTTATGAGTATATCTTTGAGAGGAATGCAACTAAATATAAATGCTTCAAGTTTATAATTTTTTATTGCTGAGTAATATTACATTGTATAAAAGTACCACATCTTTTCCAACCATTCCTCATGTGACAGGCAACTTGGTTGTTTCCAAGATTTAGCTATCAGAAATTGTGCTGCTATAAACATAGGTACATACATATCACTATGATATGATGTTTTCAGTTCCTCTGGAAAAATTCCCAGTAGAGGGATAGCTGGCTTGAATGTGAATTCTAGTCCTAGTTTCTTAGGGAGTCTCCACACTGATTTTCATAATGGTTGCACCAGTCTACATTCTTACCAGTGGAGAAGTGTTCCCTTTTCCACACAGCCTCTCCAACATTTGTTGTTGGTTGATTGCTTTATGGTAGCCATTCTTTCTGGGGTGAGATGGTATCTCAATATTTTTTTTATTTGCATTTCTTGGATGGGTAGTGATGTGGAACAGTTTTTCATATATTTATTCGGTCCTTTAATTTTGTTCTCTGAGAAGGATCTTGCATGCCCATTTCTTGATTGGGTCTTTAAATTTAAGGGCCCTAATGCATTTTAGTTCTTTATAAATTTAGAGAGCAGAACTTTGTCTGAGCGCCTATTAGTTAAGATGTTTTCTAAATTTGTGGGTTGCTTTTTCGCTTTGTTGACAATTTCTTTTGATGTGCAAAACCTTCTCAAATTGAGTTCGTCCCAGTATTAATTCTCTCAAACGTGTCCTGTGTGATTGGATTATTGTTCATGAACTCTTTGCCTACTCCCACGTCTTCAAGAGTTCCTCCTACTTTCTCTTCCGGGAAATTTAGTATTTCTGTTTTAATGTTCAGACCTTTAATCCAGTTTGATGTTAGCTTAGTGCATGGTGATAGATCTGGTTCAAGTTGTAGTTTTCAGCATGTACAGAGCCAGTTTTTCAAGCACCATTTGTTAAAGAGGATATCTATGTTGAATATCAGGTGGCTAAGTGTGTTGGTAGAGGCCTCTGCATCTTCTAATCTATTCCATTGATCCTCAGGTCTATTTTATTGCCAATAACATGCTGATTTTATCACAGTGGCTTTGTAGTATAATTTCAGGAATTCTAATGCCTCTTGCTATGTCTTTGTTAGCCAGTGTTGCCTTTGCTATTCTACATCTTTTCTTGTTCCAAATAAATTTTAGGAATGATTTCTCTAGGTCTGGGAGGTATGTTGGTGGCAGTTTGATAGGAATTGCATTGAATCTGTATATCAATTTTGGGAGTATGGCCATCTGCAAGATGTTGGTTCTTCCTATCCAGGAGCAGGAAATATCTTTCAATTTTCTGAAATCCTCTATAATCTCTTTTCTTAGGGTACTGTAGTTTTCCATGAAAAGATCTTTGACCTCTTTGGTTATGTGAATTCCACGGTATTTCATTTTCTGTGGTGCTATTATAAAAGGTATTGTTTCTACAATTTCCCTCTCAGTGTGTTTGTTTTCTGTGTAGAGGAATGCTATTGACTTTTGACTATTAAATTTGCATCCTACTATGCTCCTGAATTTTTATATCAATTCTAGTAACTTCTTGGTGGAGTTTTTTGTATCATGTCATCTGCAAATAATGATAATTTAACTTCTTCTTTATCTATTCTTATTCCTTTTATTTCTCCCTCTTTTCTAATGGCTGTGGCTAATGATTCCAAAACTATATTCAATAGTAGGGGTGATAGAGGACATCATTGTGTTGTACCAAATCTGAAAGTAAAAAGATTTCAATTTTTCCCACTTAAAATGATATTAGCTGTTGGGTTGTTATAGATGGCTTTTATCAAGTTGAAGTAGAGGCCTTCAATTCCAATTTTCTGTAGGACTTGGAACATGAATGAGTGTTAGACTTTGTCAAAAATCCTTTTCTCCATTAATTGAAATGATCATGTGCATTTTTTGTATTCTTAAAGGAATACTTATACATTTTATTTTCAAGGCAAGAAATACATAACATTAAAATTCATCTTATTATATTTATGAATACAACCATTTTCATAGACAATAAGGTAGGTATACTCATTTGGGAATACAGTACAATCCTCAACCACACAAGCATTCTAGATTTGTTTGACCTTTTAAAGTCTTCTTTCAAATTTATTATTTAAATACAAATTAAATGAGTTCTATTGCTTGAAAGCTGAGAGAAAAATCAGCCTAAAGCTCAAGAAAAAGTTATGATGCACAATATATACTTTAACTGGGAGATAGCTCGGCAGACTAAGTGCCTGGCAAGCACAAGCTCCAGGTCATAATCTCCAGTACTGTGTGCCCTGCTGGTGCCTGAAGTCAGGGCCACCAAAACAGCATGGCGGTACATAACTTAATTCAAGCACTGGGGAGGCTATACAGAAAGATGACTATGAGTCCAATCTGTATAGGGAGATCATATGGCAAATAAATAGATAGATATATAAATCATTTTAAAAAATTAAAAATATTGTCTCAATATTCTTACTATTGTCTCAAAAATGGATAATTTTTGTCTTTCATGTATATGATTCCCCATATTTAAAAGTGAAAACTCATGATTTTTGCAGCTGTAACAGAGTAAGTAGACTGCGAATTGTAATATCACACATAGGGAATGAATTACTTCTTGCTAATACTGAGAATCTCAAGTCATTGTCCAGCCCATTCAGCAGTGGCATGTTTCTAAAAATAAGATGCAAGCTTGCATTCTAATTTTTAAATATAAAAAGAGAAATGATTTTATATATCTCTTTTCTTCTTTTAAAGATATCTATGATGATTTTTAAAGTCTGAGCTTAGATTCTTATCAACTCTGAGAAATCACAGGACAAAAATGGTGATGCCAATTTACACCAAGCAAGACTGGTGCAGGAAAAGGGGCAGAGGATCATTCAGACTTAGATGAAATCATTGCCTGAAGCCTGAACACAAGTGTGCGTTTTCTACATTGCAAGGCCTGGTTTCTGTTCCAAATGTATTTACATCTTATTGTTTTGGAAAACTACTATATATCTCTTAATATGTTCAAATTAGAGTAAAATTATAATTATGGCAATCCACCTAGTTAACTTGGGCAAACATATTAATAACATTTTCACTACTTCAAATGGCATACCCTACTATTTACTAGTACAGCTGTCTATATTTTTTAACTCATCAATAAAGGTATTCCTTTCTCCAGGTAGGCATATTTTCAAGTACTTGTTAGTAGGATCTTTATCTGCCTAGAGGGGTATATTAGAGGGGTATAGTTTTCCAGTCCTTATACAAAATTACTTTCAGGCTGTCATTTTCTCTCTCCTTGAAAAAAAAGTAAAGGAAAATGCAGTGATCTTACTACTGCCAGGCTGTGAGCCATAAACATTCCATTTTAGTGAACTCACTGTGTTATTGCAGGTTATCACAGAACTTCAGTCATGGACTCCTAAGACCTACCCAACAAATTTACCACGTGAATGGTGGGTTCAGACATGCCTCTTCTCTCTGGGGGTGAAGGAAAAACAGAACAAGCTTCTCTTTGTTATACATAGTGAGAAATGCCAAGAGAGTAAAGCTACTTGCTCTCTTTTTTTCATAATTTTATTTAAATACAAATAGCAATGAGAGAGTTTCAAATCAAATTAGTAGGACAGATTCAATAATTAATACATTGCATATTATTTTCTTAGTGGTTATTTCATGTACAAGATGCAGACATGATAACAAACACTATCATAGCAGATCCCTTGATTTATTAAATTAAGAGTATGTAGCTGTATATCTATCTTAACTCTTTTGAATATACAGATACAAAATGCTCATTCATTTGTATCCCATTTTTTGTTTAGTTTTGTCATTTAAATATTATAGGCATGTAAATTCAGCAAAATATTCTAAAATAATCCAGTAGTCCATAATAGTATTGGCTTTTCTGTATATCTGGCAATGTCAGAAGTTGTTGACTTGAGTCTTTTACAGCTCAGCATAATAATATGGCTTTACTTCTTATCCTCTATATTTATACTTTTCTGCTGGATGGTTAAGACCAAAATAAAGCAAGAGCTATGTAACAAGAACTGTAGCCTTTGTAGGACAGTCAATCCCCTCAGGCTTTATCTTGAGACCCTGTACCACAGTTTGTAGATCTTTTGTCTGTATCAGCCATGTGGATGAGTCACAGCCATTGCTTGACCAATTTTCTCTGTAAAAGCCTGATGTTTCAGAAAATGTTTTCTCTCCATGTGACTCTCCTTAGTCACACTCTACATGATCAATGCCTTTCCTCTTTTGCCCCATAATCTTGTTAATCAGAAAATTTTGGACACAACTGAGTTGCATGATGCTACAGTACAAGTTCTCAATTAAAACAACTCTGAGATATCATCTCATGCCAGAATGAATGGCTATCATAAACAAATCAACCGACAACATATGTTGGAGAGGCTGTGGGGAAAAAGAAACCATTTTCCATTGCTGGTGGGAATTTAGACTGGTGCAACCATTATGGAAATCAGTGTGGAGACTCCTCAAGAACTTAGGACTGGAAGTCCCACCCAAGCCAGATATCCCTCTACTAGGAATTTTCTGAGAAGACCTGAAAACATCATATCATAGTGATATATGTGTACCTATGTTTATGGAAGCACAACTTGTGATAGTCAAATCTTGGAAACAACCAAGATGCCCATCACCTGAGAAATGGATGGAAAAGAGGTGATATTTTTATACCATGGAATATACCATCTCACTCCAGAAAGAATGGCTATCATAAGGAAATCAACCAACAACAAATGTTGGAGAGGTTGTGGGGAAAAGGGAACACTTCTCCACTGCTGGTGGGAATGTAGACTGGTACAACCATTGTGGAGGTCAGTATGGAGACTCCTCAAAAGAATAGGACTAGAAATCCCATTCAAGCCAGCT
>PVKA01014526.1:0-52183 GCA_004027165.1 Ctenomys sociabilis
AACAGAACTTTGCTGTTTTCTGGGTATTTCTCTTCTTTTTTTTAATGGAGTGTGCTGGATGTCTATAATTTTGTTCAGATGACTGCAGAACCTGGAAAAGCTGTTGCTGCTATTGATGCATAACATACTGCTATTATTGGTCTTTTTATATAAATATAAATATATATATACATATATATATATATAATTTGAATTTTTGGAAACTTTAACTGTGCTGTCAACTTTGGAAAAAGTTATCCCAGTTTACTGTGTTGAGTTGGCATTGTACAGAAATTAACAGCCATATTGGTCAAGAAACGTTAAAACTTAATTTTTTTTCCCATTTGTACAGGGGTAACGCACTGTATTAAATATGTAAGGTCTTATCTACGTGGGTTTGATTACAGAAACTAATAAAGTATTCTCTAAATAATGAAAAAAATAAATAAATAAATAAAAAATAAAGAGAACCGAGGGCATAGTTTGGTGGTAGTCTACCTGGTTAGCCTGTGTGAAGACCTGGGTTCAAACCTCAGAACTAAAAGATAAACTACAGGACTGTGACTTCCTCCCTCACGTCGTCCGCACTCGCTGTATTATTTTCATTATCATCTCACTTCATTTTAAAGACAGATTTGTGGAATAAGTCATTTTTTTCCTGGTTCAGAAAAGGGAAAACTAAAGTTCAGAGGACTAAAATTACCAGGAGAAAGACAGCAACAAGCACGGGACAGAGCTGAGATCAAGACACAGGCCTGCCCGACTCTGGTCAACGTGTGACTGAGGTTGGTGCGTGGGATGAAGGCAGACAACAAAAAGCACAGGGGCGAGAAGAGTAAAGCATTGGCAGGAGCACCTGAAGGCCAGACCGCTCGCTCAGGAAGGGTCCAGGTACAGGCTTGGCGAGGACTTCGCTGCTGCGTGAAGGGCCGAGTTCTGAAAGGAGCCCCTTCCGTTAAGGGAACGACTCTGAAAGTGCCCTAAGCAGAATGGAGTCCATTCTGTTGCTGGGCATGGAGTACAAAGAGGGGGTGGCCAGTGTTGTCGGCCCCTGGACTCTGCTGGGAAGAAGTCAGCTATCTCATATCCTTCCCAGGATGCCTCCAGCCCTGCCCACTGCCAACTGATAGAATGGCTGCAGTGCTTCTAACATTTCGGATAGAAAAATCACACCCAGCAAAGAAGACAATTTTCATCCTTGGACCTGTGTTGACTTAGTGCAGAGGCTTCAGCTCCAGATCCCATTTGTTAGGACTGGGTGACAACCAGGCCCAGGCAATCCGCTGCAGGGGAAAGCGAAGTGAGGCACCCGCTTGGGCACTATGCCAGCGCTCCTTTCAGACTCTGAAGTGCATGCATACACACTGCCTTATATTCCAGTAAGTTTCAGAGTATGTCATGTTTACTATAGGTGCAATTCTTTTCTGAATATTTTCAACCCACAGTCAGTTGTCTTTGTAATTGAGAACTCATGGATATGAGGCATTGACCAGCCTATGCTTAGCTGCAATTAGCCAATGCACACCACTGGACTAGAGAGAGAGAGCGCCGAATCCTAACCACTAGACCACCAGGGAGCGTCGACACCACTGGACTAGAATAAAGAATTCTTTTGCCTGACAGCATGGTGTGTGCAAGGCACCTGGACAGCAGTCAACAATTTCCTAGCACGGAAGAAGTGTGTGAGCAGGTGTGGGCACATGCACAAGTGTGATCTCTTGGAGAGACCAAAAGAAGGCTGCCTGCTGTGTGTCCCTGAGAGCAACGAGAACAGAAAAGAGGTTTTTATTGAGCGACACAAATAAAATGTTGGCACTGAACCTTGAGTCTTTTCCAATGTTTGTTAGTCACTCAGCACAGGGACAAAATGCCTAATAACTACAATTTAAAGGAGGACAGGTTTGTTCGGGGTCATGGCTCCTGGAGGTTTCAATTTGCAGTCAGCTGACCCTAAGACAGAAGCAGTATGGCCGAGGGACGTAGTGGAGGAGAACTGCTCATGTGATGCCACTCAGGGAGCAGATGGGGAGGAGCGGGGAGGAGGAGACAGCCCAGTGACCCACCCTTCCAACTGTCCCCTCTTCCTCACAGCATACTCCATTCTGAACCCATCAATGGAGCCGTCCAGGGATGACCAGGGCACCCCAGGATGCAATCGCCTTCCCAAAGCTCAACCTCTGGAAACACAAGGCTTTTGGGAGAGACTAAATCTAAAGTACGACAGTCCCACTGGTCCGGAACCCACTTCTTCATTGCCTGGTCTGAGTTAGGCACGGCACTGGCACCCCCTTTACCATGGCCCCTGTAAGCTCTCTCTCACCACCACCCAGATCTTTATGTATTAAATTATTTTGATCATGGGATGCTCCACACACAATTTTTTAAAAATCAAACTACCTACTAACACCATAGAACACAACTTAGGGAATGCTAATGTCAACAATTCTTTCAGCTGTAAATTATTATCTAAAGGAATAAAAACTCCCACAAAGACCATTTTGGGAAAAGAAAATTTCCTCCTAAAGGTTTCCATATTTTTAGTTCTTACTCCCAAAAGTCTGCCCTCTGCCTTCCATTAGACAATTAGAAAACAAATCTCTTCTGTGCCCCCAGGAGAGTGCCTGTGACCATCCTACAGGCTGCCTGCGGTGTCAGACACGCTGGGGCCCCTCCCTCCTCACACAGGCAGGGGAGGGAAGGAGCAGCCTAATACTAACCAGGGCTGCTCTCCTGCAAGGAGTGTGGCAGGGAGCCCAGGATTAAGGACATAAATAAGCTGCAGGTTTTCTGGAACTTGCCAGCAGCCCTCTGAAACAGGAAGAGGATACTTAGAGCTGTCCTGCTAATGCTCAGCCCAGGGTCTCAGGCTCTTGCTTGAGCTGAGGCTCTCTGGCTGCTGTGCTTGCTGCCAGCCTTGGGGCTGACCAGTCCCACACAGCCAGGCTAAGAAGCTGCTGCCAAACAGCATGGAGGGGAAATCCCAGCTCAGCCCTCCATTTGCAGGAGCAGAGCAGGGCTGTAAATGTCATTCCTTGTCTGAGAGGTGGGATATCAGACCCTTCAGACTGAAGGAGAACTAAAAACAAACAAACAAAATGAAATGGCTTAGGGTAAGGGGGTAGGGTCAGGCCAGGCCACTCCGGAGGTCCTGGGTGGCTATTCCCATGCACCCTCCATTCTGGGTCTACACTTGGCTGGGACTTAGAACTACGCTGTTCACACATGGAAGGTGCAGCAACTAGCCTTTAAAAACTCTGCTGCATTCAAACTGGGCACTTGGGTGAGAATTAAAACCCATTGTAGATGCATATGAAGAATTCAGCTAAAACGAATTCTCTTGTGAAAATGAATGATAAAAGTTCAAGCCTCAGCTAATGGTCTCCTTATGTCAAATAGGATTTGATATCCGTGGATTGGTGTCCTTTCTAGAGCTTGTGAGGATGAGCATAAAGCCAAGAACTAGAACTATAAATTTATCATTCAAATATTCAAATATTCATTAAGCATGATGTGCTCAGAGATGTAAAACGTACAGCTCCTATTCTTCAGATGAGATCAGGCGTGTTCAGGGTGGTATGGCCTAGACAGTTCCTGTTCTTCAAAATCTCAACATTACTATAACACACGAGGAGTTAAGCAATTTACAAGTAGAACAGAGAGCATGAGGATTCACACCACAATAACTGAGAAACTCTGCTATGTGAGGGTTAGGTCACTTGTGGGTGGGTCCAGTTGGGGCGAGGTCGATGGCCCACTGAAGGCTTGGGAGGAGGTGAGATGTGACCTTGGGATCTGAGTGGATGACGGGGAAGAGAAGGGAAGGTGATTGAGGAAAGGGCAGGAAATAGTTGGGTGTGGAAAGTGTGGGCTCCTGTGAGAGTCTTCACTCATCCATGTGCCCATCCACTGACTCCCCTCAGTCTGAAAATTGCTGCTTTTACTAATTTATTTTTGTGGCTGTTCTAATAATTTTTTTTTATTTTAGCAGCTTTATGGAAATATAACCAAAACAATGAATTGCATGTAAATATATCCTTTGATAACTTTTGACATCTGCAGATAATTCTAAACCCACCACTGTAATCCATCCACTCCTAAAATGCTGTGAACTTTCCAACAAGAGAACCAGATATTTTGGTTTCTTGGATTCTAAAGACTGACTCTTTGCCCTTCTCTGACACAGGACCCCTCCCACTCCCATTACAGAAGACAGACCTCATGTTTTAATAATCATAATCATAATCATAAAATTATGTGTATCCTCCACTGAGGGCATTTTAGTCTGGAAATTGTACTTATTTCATTGTTATTTCTGAAGACCATCCCAGTGGTCTAATTTGATAGAAAGAGAGCAAGAGCAAGCCTGAGAAAGGTCACTTGCCAGGTCTTGGAAGACAGACAAGATCTAGGCAGATCTTAAGTCAGCCTACTCAAAGGCCAAAACGCACAAGTCTATTCTCTGAGATCTCTGTAAACTTTACCTATGCAAAGATCCTACCTGCCTGGCCTGAGGGGAAGACTGCAGTCCTGACCATGGATATGGGCCACTGGCTCACTCAGCTTTCAAAAGTTTGACCATGTCAGTTTGCATTTACATCAGTAGTTTACAAAAGCACCTTTTCTCCACATCATCCCCCGACCTTTTACTTTTTGCCTTCCTGATAATAGCAGTTCTAGGAAGTGTGAAGTGTGTCTCACTGTGATTTTGATTTGCCTTTTCTTGGTGGTTAATCTGCATTCTTGAGTTCAGTGCAGTATTATTCACAAAGGGAAAGATTTGGAGACAACCCAAAGATTTATCTACAGAAGAAAGGACAAAGAAAATGTGATGTGCATGCGTGCTTGCATATATATATATATATATATATATATATATATATATATATATATATATATATATACACACACACACACCAGGAATGATGGGGTGTGTGTGGAACAGAGTGAGAGAGAGAAAAAGAGAAAGAGAGAGACAGGGAGAGAAACAGAGAGAGAGAGAGAGAAAAACAGAGAGAGACAGAGACAGAGAAACAGAGAGAGGCAGGGAGAAAAACAGAGACACAGACAGAGAGACACAGAGACAGACAGAGAGACACAGAGACAGAGAGAAACACAGAGACAGAAAGAGAGACACAGAGACAGAGACAGAGAGGCACAGAGACAGAGACAGACAGAGATACATAGAGACAGAGACAGACAGAGAGACACAAAGACAGAGAGAAACAGACACAGAGACAGAGAGAAACAGAGAGAGAGAGAGAGAGAGAAACACAGAGAGAGAGATCCTGCCATATGGGACAATATTTTGAGCCTGGAAGACATTATGTTCAGTGAAATAAGCCAGATGCAGATGCACTGTTATGGTTTCTATCTAGGCCTCCATAAAGCTTAATGCACTCGTAGGCCGGGCTTTGGGGAGATGACTGATGATGAGTGTGTGATGCTCATCACTGGGTTTATAACTGGGTGTGATGCTTGGAGGCAAAGCCTGCTGGGAAGGGTGGGTCACTGCGGGTGTGGCCTGGAAGAGCCTGTCTCATTCCTCCTCCCTTGACTCCTCTCCTCTTGCTTGCTACACCACAAACTGTTTCCTCCCTGATGCTACTACGCCATGCCACCTTGTCTTCAGCCAGCCGACTAGGAAACAAACGCCCTCAGAGGTTTGTTTCCTAGTGAGCCAAAATAAACCTTTCCTCCTTCAAGTCATAGGTGTCGGGTCTCAGCTGTGAGAAGAGACATGCACAGTAACAGATTCTGCATTTCATGCACAGTGATGTTATAGCTTGTGTCCAAATGTGCCCCGAAAGCCTCACGTGGCCACAGGTGGGCTTTTCAGAGGTGGCTGGAACCGGAGTGCATGATGATGGGGTCAAGGGTGTGTGTGATGACAAAGTTAGTCCACTGGTTGGTTTGGCATAGTTCTGGGCAGGATTACAGTTGCCCCACCCTGGGTATGAGCTATCCACCCTAAGGGTGGGTAGCCTAGGTAAAATATGAAGGACAGAGAGGGTCACTGTTATCGCTTAGTACTTGCTGCTTGCTAGTTCGCTGTTGACTTCCTTCTGCCTGCTCTGCTTTGCCATGTTGCTCCTCTCTGAGGTCCCCCTGCTGTGCCACCCTGCCTTGGAGCCAACTGACCATGGACAAAACCTGCTACAAACCATGAGCCAAAAAATCTTTGCTTCCTTAACTTTGGTGGTTGCATTTTTTCTCAGTGAGGAGAAAATTAAGATAGTGTGGAATCTCATAGTCAAATTCAAAGAACGGTGGTTACAAATTATCATATCTTATACCAAATAAAGTTGAGGGGAAAAGTGAGCCTGTGATACGTAAAATTCCTATAGAAGATCTTTGCTGTGTAGCATGGGGAGAGCAATGGGATGGCTCATGGCCCCAGATTGGTCTCTAAGCCCTACTTCCTCCCTGAGTACAGTGGGGAGTAGCGACGAAGTTCATGGCTTCTATCTCCCTTCCATAATCTTCCTACCCCTTCCCAGGTGTCCTTTCCACCCACTGTGCTCCTGTCCTTGTGCTAGCCCTGGGGACCTGCTGGGCCTGCTGGGCCTCTCCATTGCACTGCACATGCAGCCAGTGATGGCTTACCCTCTATTCTTCATTTGTACTGTGTTTGTCCCAGTGACGCTGAAGTATAAAGAACCTCACGGAGAAAGAGTTGTTTCCACAGGCACACAGGTAACACAAGGCATGGCCCCAACCAAGAATGAAAAGAATCACCCACCCAGTCATGGACATCCAGGCCTTCAAGGCAGTGTGGCAAGTCAAGTTCTACATTTATACAGGTGAGAACACAGCAAGTAGGAAAGGCTTCCTCTACATTGAGTCTGAATGGAAGCTAAGCACACAGAGTCCTTCTTCGAAGATGGCCCTCTCTGGTGCTGCCAGACAATTGCCCTAGAATCTATGATTAGAAAATGCAGCACAGGTCTTTACAAAGGCACATCATCCATGGCTATGTCCCATCTGGAACCAATGGTTTCTTATTATTCCAAAGGCATAATTCTCCTCTGATACAGTGCCCCAATGTAAAAGACTATGACGTGCCATACCTGAAAACTCTCTTTCTTGCGCTCCAAGGTGATGTTCCTACATCTTGTCAACCTCTTGGTCCTCCTGTTGGCCACTTGTGGAGGTCAGTAGAACTTCTGGGATCGTTCTCTACCTGAGGGTTCCACTCAATGAGCATGGTGTTTTGTTTCCAACATGAGCCACCCTCCAAGTTTTTGTTCATGATCAGATTGTTAGAAGTAGTAATGTGCTTGGTCCTTCTATGTGTGACATGGTGAGATGTCACAAGCAGTGCTGGCCCACTTTCAAAGCAGACTTCATGATAGTGCAGTATGAGCTGCAGTGAACAGGACTCAAAGGCTGTGCTTCTCATGGGCAACACAGCATTTTAAGGTAATAATAATGACAAAAGGACACACCTGTTAGACGTATTTGTGATGTGTGAATCCTCTTTCGAAAAACTTAAGGTTTTGTACTTTGGCTTAAGAGAGTGGTGGCAAAGCTTTTAAAAACTGAGTACCCAACTATAGTCCACTTATTTATTGAAAAGTGCCAACACTGTACTCAAACCCAACTACTGAGCACTTAGTTTGGAGGAAGCGAGTGTCATCTGATGCTTGGCTACTAGAGTCTCAGCTCACATGTGAACAGAGAGGACTCTGCGTGCTTTAGGCCTAGTGGAATGGGGCAAAAGCATTTCTGTGGACCACAGGAAACAACAGTGACAGCAGGCACGAGCCACCCCTTTGGCTAGCTACCTAGTGCTCAAATGCGCACATGGAAAGCTCCCTGCACCTCCTTCTCTTGAGCTTGGTAAAATGGTGTACGGACCTGTCAACTTTTGATATTTCTTAATAAAGTTATTGAAAGGTTAAAAAGAGCTTGTTCCCTTGGTGGGATTGAAGTGAAGGTTCCTCCATCTCTGCTGTCCATTGAGCCATCCAGCCTTTCTTGTGCTGGCAGGAGGAAGAAAGGCAGAAGACAACATCATTTGCTCTCAAACACTCCCTGCTTGCCTGTGTCATCCTTGGGAATGAGGACTCTGCTCCGTGGCTGCTGTAGCAACATTCTGCCCCTCATCTACATGCACAGTGCACTGTCTTGGCTTCTCCAGCTCTGCTAGTTGGAGAAGTCCTTTTCCTCAGACGGCAACTCTGGGTGCAGCTCTTGCTCACTCACCAGCTCTCTGTGAACTGGGGCTTCTGATTCACAGATGGCCCATTCCTATTCGTGGGATCTGGCCTGAACACTTGCATGGTGTTGCAGCTTGTGGTGTTAAATGCTGTGTCTGGTGGTTGATTTTATTTGTTTTCTTGGTTGTGTACTTCTGCACAACAACACGCTGTCCTCTAAGCCTTCCCAGACAGTGCCTGTTCTGTCCTCAGAATAGGATCCCTCACTGCTTCTGAGCAACATGTGTGCCTGTTAATATCTCTTTGAGTGCTACACATAAAAATGCTCAAGGAGTGTGTAGTGGAGTTTGTCCACCCAAAGCACTGTGTCAGAAGGAAAACAGCACATGAGTAAGAATAATTACAACATAGCCTAAGAGTGGTGACACATACCTGTAATCTTAGCATTCTAGGATGGAGAGGCAGCACAGCCTGGATGTCATGGTTTGGGGCACAATACAATACAGGACACGTATTTTATAAGATTATTTTGTAATGAATCACCAAAAGAATCATATACAAAGAGTGCAGAAGACCTGTCCATACTCTAAACACCAAAGAATCCAGCTAAGGACCTGAATCCCACTATAATGTTTTGCATGAGTCCAGCTAAAGACCTAGCGCCCCTGACGATGTCTCATGCAGGACTGTTTCATAGATCTTCTCTGAGAAGGCCCATAGATTAATGGTGGAACCTAAAGAGTCTATGTCGTGGGATGAAGGATCTGTACTAGGAGTCTGAGGGATCTGAACTGGAGCCAGGAAGCATTGCTCAAGGTAAGAGCCAGAGCTCCCAAAAAAGTGCCACAGCTGTTCTCAGCAACAGTGAGGTCTTGAGCACCACCAGCAATGAGATAAGGTGAGTTCCTATCAGGAGAGCCAACGTGACAAACTTCTCCAGAGGACTGAGCTGTGTACTATCTTCTCTGGAGCCAGGAAGTTTTACTCAAGATGAGGATCAAAGTTCCTCAAAGTGAACCATAGCCATTCTCAGTGACAATGAAATCCGAATCTCCTCCCCTGATGAGAAAAACCAAGTTCACCAGGAAAGCCAACATGCCAAGGTCCTCCAGTAGAATAGAGCCAGCAGCTTCCATCAGCTCCAACAGCTTCCCCAAACAGCTTCCTTGACAGCCTCATTCAGCTCTTCTCCAGTTCTGCCTCTTATGCTGCTGGCAACCATCCTCAGCCAGGCCACCTACATGCAGCACCACACTAATTCAGTTCATCTGGGTGTAACTACCAGTTAGAAATCCACCAAACTGGGTAACTTAGCAACTTAGTAAGATTCTGTTTCAATAAAGAAAACAAACAAGCAAACTGAAAGGACTGAGGATAAAAGTCAATGAGAAAAGACCCGGGTTCAGTAACCAGTGAAGGAGAGGAAGAGGAGGAGGAAGAGGAGGAGGAGTGGGGGGAGAGAAGTGAAAGGGAAGGGGAGGGGAAAGGAAAGAATAGGGAGGGGGACAGGAGGGGGAGAGAAAGTGGTTGGAAGGAAAAGAAGGGAGAGGACAGGGGAGAAGAAGACAAGGAAGAGGAGGAAAATTAGAAAATGAGAGAATACATGAAGAGAGACCCAGAAATACCTAAGGAAAGGTGGCTGCTCAGTGATAGGAGCAAAGGCACCCTACCAGGGACACCAGGGAACACGTGCCAATTCGTCTGATGTGTCTGATGTGTGCTATTTCACCTTCACAGTGATCATATTAGATCAGGAGAGTGAACTGGCAGCTATTTGAGTAGAGTCCAGATCACCAGGAAGCATGGGAAGCAGTAGAGGAAGGATTTACCGAATCCCAGAGGCTCTTAGTCTCAAGACCTATTGTGGCAGTGCCCTGGGAGCTGACACCTGAGGTCTGAGTGGGACTGACTGGGAGACATCACCGCAAATGCAAAGAGCAGCAGAAAAGTGGTAAAAGAAATGTAGCATGAACATGGTAAAAGCATCCCCAGAGAAATCCATGCATTCATTCACTCATCCATTCATTCACTCACTCATTCACTCATTTGGCAACGTTTGTTGCACACCTGTTGTGTACCAGACATAAGACACACTGGTGAACAAGCAAAGGATTTCCTGCCTTCACAGAACTTAGATTTTACCATGGGGAGGCTGACTATGAGAATAAGCAATAGTGCCTTAAATGCAAGAGAAATAGAAACACACAGCCCAGTCAGGAAGGGTTGGGCTTTGAAATAGGGCAGGGACAGTAGCAGTTTGAAATCAGGTGTTGGTAAGTAGGCCCATCACTCTACCATGCTTTGCCTCCTCACTTTTCCTCATCTTCCTCCCCTCCCCTCCATCTGTCTTTTCATCTGTCACACCAGCCTCAGGAGCCACTTGGTTCTTGAGCTGGTATCTTAAGACAGATTCTTCCTGCTGTGCTGACAACCTCAGGCTGCTGAGAATGTGGTTCAATCCAGGCCTGGAGATTCTGCAACCCCAGAAGTCTGTGCAGCAGGCCAGGGGCTGATATCCCCTGCTCCCCAGCCCAAGCTGAGCCTGCTGCTTTCCTGTTTACCAGTCCCACTCTGCCCCCTTCCACACCAGAGGGTCAGCTGCTAGGACAAGGGTGAGGACACAAGTTCCTAGGCTTGCTTAGCCAATGGCTTTGCTGCAAAACAGCCTCCAGCTCCAAGGAGGCATTAAAGGAATGCAGAGTGTGACTCAGGAAGGGGAGTGCGGAATTCCTTCAGAGCAGCACAGCCCATCCCCAGTGCCCTGACCTGAGCTCTGGAGTAAACAAGGCACAGAGCAGCACATGGGGAGAAACTCAAGCTCAGCCCAGGAGGTCACCTCATGTGCTTGTGGGGAGCTCCGAAGGATCAGAATGAAGTCAGTCCAGGGCAGGGAGGCTTGTTGTAGCAACTCAGTGGCAAAGAGACACAGGCCATTGTGTGCATAGTTGGTGAAGACAAGAATGGGTGACTACAACTGTTATCTGGTGGCTCTAGTTCATGTAACCAACCCAGGTTACAGACAGACAGATAAACTTTGTTTTGTTTTTAGTAGGTGTGTAGGAAAGAGCAGTGGGATGGCAGGAGCCCTTAGATGACGCTGAGGTTGGGTGTTGGGAGTTCAGGGGACACTAAGTATTTCTTAGTCAGAGATTGTTTCATTCCAACAATTGAAACCCACTCTACTGGTCAAAGCTTTATAAAGATGTAGGCAGGAAGAGATAAGAGGTGTGATTAAAAAGTACAGTGCATGCTAGAATATCCATTGTTCTCATTCTGGCCACTTTCTGGGGCAGTTCTAGAAGTCCTCTTTCACGAATGTCTTCATAGCTGCCTTGGTATCTGAAATTTCCTATGGAAATTTCTGTCAAGTAAAACCATTACAGTGTGTCTCCATCCATCTTATTCCTCTGATCTGGTACTGTTTGACTTCTACCTCTTCCCCAAAGTCAAAATCACGACGAGAGATAAACATTTTGACTTGATCCAGGACGTGGAGCCAGCCACTACTGGGCAACTAGTACAACCAAAGACATGAAAAAGGCCCTTTGGAATGTTCCAGAAAGTGTCAAGAGCATTGGGACAAGTGCTTGAAGCATCGAAAATGCTTCATGTGGGATCAATGGCAGTGTGTCTTTTGCTGTAATAACTTTATTTTGAAAAAAGCATCCTCTGTCGTTTTTTTTTTTTTTTAATTACAATTTTTTATTTTATTGAAGTACAAATAGAAATGAGACAGTTTCAATACACATTAACAGGACAGATTCAATAAATTAATACATTACAAACTGTTTTTATAATGTTTTGGTATCGTACAAGGTGCATACATGACATTATACTTACAGACATTATTATAGCGCATGTCTCTTATCAGTAAATTAAGACAGTGTAGCTGTTTGCGTATCTTATTTTTTATACTTGACTCACATCAAAGATTCAATAATTAATACTTTGTTATTTTCCTAGTGGTTGTCCATAGTACTAGAAGTCGACATAATATCTTGTCCAACCACTATTAGTGCAAATCCTGCTTCTCATAGAATTATGCAGAAGCACGGCCTATTTATCCTAACTGTACTGTCCATACATACACATCATGATTCTTCCTTTCTATACCCCTTCCTTTGTCTACACCTGTCAAAGATGGCACTCCATTGTCATTCAACTAATTTAGGTGCCTGAACTCGGCGACACAATCCAACACAGTCCAGCATTCCACAATAATAGTGAGTTATCTGAAGAAGTTGCCTCTGTAGTTTTAAATCCTACCTTATATTTCCTGGTGCATTGGGGCTAGGAGCTAGAGGCAGCCTTGGCAGGTCCTGAAGCAGATGCCAGAGTGCAGAGCACTCTGCATGAAGGTTGCACTCTGCACACCTGCTGCTACTCCTCCTCCACACACTGGCTTCCTTGCTTTCTCTCCCATAAGCATACTCAAGCCTACCTTTCCCCAGGGTCAGCTCTCATGAGACACTGACCAGGGTTTCTGGATCTCAATCCTAAACTCTGGTAGGACAGATTTGGCCCAGCTTAGAATGGCTGCCCACCATTTCTTGAATTAGATAAGCCAGGGGTTATTAAAAAAGGGTCAAAGAGGTCTCCAGAAAGGGGAGGTGAAATAGAGATGGAGGACCATGGGGCCTCGAGGAGGAGGGAGGACTTCTGCTGAAATAGCTTTGGTGAGGCAGATATTCCAGAAAATGTCTACCACAGGATCCTCATGAATTGGGGGAATGTTCCGTAGAAGGAAACAATGGGATACAGGTGAGACAAGAGTGAACAAACAATTGAAGAAAAGTGGGACAAAAACAAGAACAATTCATAATAGCTAAATTATAGAGATGGCCTACATTCCCATCAACAGATGATTAGATGAAGACTATGTGGTAGAGATACCCAATGGAGTACTACTCAACCATAAAGGTTTGAATTATTTCTTCACTGACCTCATAAGAAACAAAAAGTATATGTTTTGGCATATAGGTCTTGCTCTATCTAGGTCTTAACCATCCAGCAGAAAAGTATAAAGATGAGCTATACACTGTGGGGCCATAATAATAAGTTGAGCTGTAAATGCTATGGTCGACAACTTCTTCAGATCCCTCACTATTGTTGTGGAATGCTGGACTGTGTTGGACTGTGTTGTTGAGTTCAGGCACCTAAATTAGTTGAATGACAATGGAGTGCCTACCTTTGACAGGTGTAGACAAAGGAAGGGGTATAGAAAGGAAGAATCTATGATGTGTGTGTATGGACAGTATAGTTGGGATAGATAACGCCGTGCTTCTACATAATTCTATGAGAGGCAAGATTTGCACTAATAGTGGTTGGACAAGACATTATGTCAACTTCTAGTACTATGGACAACCACTAGGAAAATATCAAGGTAGAAAGTATTAATTATTGAATCTCTGATATAATTCAGCTATAAAAAATAAGATAAAGAAACAGCTACACTCTCTTAATTTACTGATAAGACACATACAGTATAATGATGTCTGTAAGTATAATATCATGTATGCACCTTCTATGATACCAAAACATTATGAAAACAGTTTGCGATGTATTAATTTATCAAATCCATCTTGTCAAGGTATTTTAAAACTATCTCATTGATATTTGTACTTTAATAAAATAAAAATTTAAAAAAAAGATTTGAGTTATTTGTAGGGAAAGGATGTATCTTGAGACTGTAATGCTAAATGAAACAAGTCAGACACGCAAGCTAAATACCACTATTTCTCTTATATAAGAAGTCCAAATAATTTAAAAGAATAAAATAAAAGAGTGATGAAAGGAAATGGAAATAGACCTTGTAGATGTATGTGCATGTATGCAAGAGGAATGTGATTTTTTTTTCTTTTTACTTCTTTTGGTACCTAGGATTGAACTCAGGACCTTGCACTCAGGTGCTTATGCCACTGAACTAGCTATCTCCCCGGACTGAATGTGACTATTGTGTATCACAAACATACCAATAAAAAGTGAATGGCCCTACCTAGACCCTACCTTAAGAAAGAGGCAGGTTATTGCACATTCCCATAGATGCTGTAGCCTCAGCCGACCAGCTGTAAGAGGGCAAGCCCTTGGTGGCAGAGCCTACAGCAGACAGTTCTGCAATGGCTCCCATGAACCCTGCTTCTAGGATTTGGGGTCCTGCACACCTACTTTGCCAGGACTGGTGACTCCCTTCCAACACATATACCTGGCAGAAGTAGTGCTAAGTCACTTCTAAGCTTGGACTACAAAAATACTGACTTTTACCTCGCTGGCTGCCTTGCCTTCCCTGGTCTCTCCTTGCTGTTTCTTGAGAAAGTTGGTTGCTGTGTGGTGAGCTGCATTATTTGTGGCTCACTTAGCAAAGAACTGACATTCTGGTCAACAGCCAGCAGGCAGTCAAGGGCTGCCAAGAGCCATGTGAATAAGCCAGTTGAGTGCGGACCTGCAGGAGTCCTGGCCAACATCTTGGTTGCAGCCTTGTGAGAGAGCCTGATCCAGAGACCCAGGAAAGCCATATCCAGATTCCTGACCAAGAGGAACTGGAAGATCATAAATGTTTCGTCAAGCCACTGCAGTTTGGGATGAATTATTATAGAGCAATAGAACACTAACACATGCCACCTGGCTTCTTCCATCTTGTTTTTCTTTCATCCTTAGGTATCACTGTCCTCCACATGGTCCAAGAAGAGGCTCATGTCGATGGTTCCCCCACCTCCCAACTAGCAGGAAGACAGAAAAAGAATGGGGTGGGGGGATTCAGTATTTGTCAGGGAGAAAGAAGTTGCACCCATTGCTTCCAGTCAGCCACTGGCAGGAACTCGTTGCATGATTACTCTTTGCTACCAAGGATTAAAGGTAGAGCTTTGTGTCCAACGGAAAATCAGGGATTCTACTCCAAGGGAAAAATAGGGACATGAGTTCTGGGAGAAAATTAGCAGTGTATGCCACAAACGCCAGTGATTTCAACATTTGTTTATTTTGTGCATGTGATAAAGTCATCGATATGTGCCTACAGTCATTGAAGGGGTTATCAAGAATGTCATGAAAGGCTGAGACAGGTGCGAGTGTACCTCTGTGAACACAAGACTAAACATGTACTGCAGGTGACACATGCATCTTCACATCTAGACCACAAACCCAGGTCCTGTGTGTTATTTCTTGGGGCTCACAAACATTTTGGCAGCAGAGTCCCTATCAATATCCACTTCTGAACCCTAGGCCAAAGCTCACTCTTCTTCCTAAAGGCAAAAATCAGAGTATTTAGTTTGTGCAAGGCTAAATTTGCAAGAGGAAAATGAAAGAGGAGAGAGTGACACAAACCAAAGTCCCTATAACAATCACAGGTGATTCTGGCATTATTTGTCCTGCCATACCAAAATAATGTATCTTCTAGCATTTAGTGAATATAACACTGGCTCTGTACATTCCCATGAGCCAATCAGTGCTACATCATACACAAGCATCTAAAACATTTTAATTCATGAAGAGAAAGGCTTTGTTTCTGGCATAATTTCTTGCAAAGAACTAAATATGTAAGAGACATCCTACTGTGAATTTGGTTATGTAGAGGTATGCTGGTGATTTCTTTTTTAAGTTCTTACACTAACAAAGCCCTCTCTCAGAAGATTCCCCTCTGGGTGAACCAGCATATCAATGCACAGGAAGTATGCAATAAGTGTTTGTCAAATGAAAATACAATTTAATTCCATAATTTAATTCAAGGCACAGAGGAGACTTCAATCAACCCCAACCCATCACTCCCCATATCCATTTTCTCAGTTTTTACTTAGAAACAGAGTCCCTGTGTTTCAGCTGAACTTGTGTGTGACCAGTGGGAGGCCATATTTTTCAGTCTTGTTTGCAGCTGGATGCAGCCTTGTGATCACATGGGTCCAGTAGAAAGTGAAAGTGAAAGCATCCGGGTCATCTCCTAGCCACTGAGTAATGCTGGTGCTGCCATTGGGAGCAGCATTCTGGGACTCGGAAGCCGGAGGCCCACACCGAGGACAGTAGACAGCCCAAACCCAAATGCCTGGATGAGACACAGATTTGAACCACCTGCCTGCCTGGCACCAAGACCTTGCTGAAGCAATAGGTTTTTGCATTTTTCTTAGGCTATATGTGCAGTGGAAACAATCTTAATAATCTAAACTCCATAAATTTTTAGAGCTGACTACTAAAAAATTCTCTAAAAGCCATCCACAGCTAAATGACCACCCATTACCCAGTGCAGACATGCTAATGCACAGAAACATATTGACTCTGCTTCAACAAGTACATCTTTCTATCATCTCAAAATTGACATGTTATTAGAAAATAGACGATACCAAAACCTAGGATTCTGTGGTTGTACACACATCTCTTCTATGAAGAACGGCATCTTCCAAGAGAAGACACGCGCTGGCACCGTGTCATATGAGTTGAAAGTGTCAGCAGCATCACAAAGGGATGGCAACGTTTATTATATTAAAATGCCAGCCAGATAATTTGATGGTTCCAAGTACATTGTGAAAGCCCACAAAATGTCCATAAAAGAAATAGAATAGCTGATTGCCTGGTGCAGAACAGCTACTCAGCTCTGCAGTGACCACACTGAGTTTTCTGCCTGGATTCCTACACAGAAGCCATTCCCCCCACCTTCTGTGTTCTTGTCATCTATTGACTTTCTGAATGACAAACTCTTTGACAATTAGGCTGAGATCTCTGATCTGTCTTCAACAGATCCAAGAAGTAACCTGGCATTGGCTTCATCCTGGGTAGACCTGACTTTTCCTCCTCCAAATATTGAGACATGTAGTACCAACTGGCCTTTTTGGACTTCCTTATATTTCCAAACATACATCAGAAAAAGTGTGTATGTGTGATGTATATGTATGATTGAAGAACACATCAAAACTCCTAAAGAGAAAGAACATTTTCCTCTTATCATTACTGGTCAGAGACTCTAAGGATTTGAATTGTTCTTCAGTGTGCCTTGGGTAAAATCTCAGGTAGATCCCATAGATTTTTTTTTAATAACTACTTGTAGTTATTAGAAGTTCAGCCACATCGAATATTAAAACTGTGAGCTCTTATCCAGTGAGAATGTTTTATTCTCTTTTACTGCAACAGCAATCAGAAACACTGAAATGACCCCTAGGATTTGAAGGTACTTTGATGGGCTGATCTGGATCATTCGCAGACTATCAGGCCCTGATCTCTAGTGGCCTAGATGGGATAAGCAAGCAAGAAGTACAGAGGCACAACGGCTTGTCAGTTGGGGATTATTTTATGCAATGTGCATCGTAATGACCAGCTGTGCATCACAGTGACCAGGCATTTCTAGGAGACAGAAGCAAAGAGAGTTGGAACAAGAGCTATTCATTACCTGGGCACCTAATAAAATGAAATCTATTGGCTGCAGGCAGTAGAGCAGGGGATTTTCTATTACATTACCTCTGACATGCCTCAGGCAATGGCCCTCCCAATGAAAAAGGTCCTGGGCATATTTTCTCCCTTCCTCACTACATCCATCTCTATTTATAGGTTTTGTTTGGGGTTTCTGGGTGTAGTGTTGGGGTTTTGGATGTGAGGAGGTTGAAAGAATTAGAGAAAAATCAGCAAAGTTGCCTCAAAGCTTGCTCTTCCCCTGGGTTTACTGGAGCCCTCAGTACTGAAGATTTTCCACCTGAGCTTCCACTGAAGTAATACCCTTGTTAGTTAGCTGCAGCTTCTTCTCTCCCAATCTCTGAATTCTGGGTAAGTCTCATAGGGTCATGTCCAGGAGTTTCTCTTGCACAAGAGCCCTTTGAGATGAACCACAACTTGGGCACCACTGGCTGCCTTCCTTAGGGCCCACCCCTTGGCCAAGAAATATCTATTCATCCTCCTTCTACTCATCCTACTTTTCTCAGGCAAACTACGAGTTCACTAACCAAGTACCTCTAGACATTTCAGGTGGAAATACCCACCTTCCCAAATCCCAGGGAACAGAGGTCAGTGTCCCTAGTGGATTGCATTAAATGCCATACAATGAAGTCTTCTTAGCATTTCCATTCCTTCCCAAACAACAGGTCTGTTTGTGGATGTTCTCCCACAAGTCCTGCTGGAGGGCTGGCCCACTGGTTCCCTTGTCATTTCTGGCCTGGTTTCTCTCTGTATGAGAAACCCCAGGCATGCCCTTGGGGGCTGTTGCCCTGAAGCCCTTCTTTCTGGGTGTGAGTAGAAGCAGGATGTTGCAACCTTTGGTAGCTGCCTGGGCCAGGGAAAGTAGTGCCTGTGTCCACAGGAGCCCCTCCAGCTGCCTGTGGGACCTGGCCAGTGCTTGAGCTCAACCACAAGCAAACAAATGATGCTCCAGGCCCCAGAAGTGCTGTGGGTCAGAGCCAGGCTCCCACAATTGGAGTCTGTACCCTGGGGTGGACCAAACCTAGCTCAATGAGAAGCCCCCCCCCATCTCTGGAGCTGCTTCTGATTTATCTTCCAGTCAGTTCTCAGCAAACTGAACACATACTTAATAGATGCTTATTGATTTAGCAACCATTTGGTAGTTGAGTACATTTGGTCAGGTTATCTTTCTTCTTTTCTAAAGAGGGTTGCTTATTTCAAGACTTGGTGGTAGTCAAGGGCCAAACCAGGTGAACTTCTGGGATTCGTTCCATGTTTAGTTTCAGTTGTTGACTGGGTTTGGGAGAACACTGGGCATACTCTTCTATGTGTAAAATTTCACTCTGAGTTGCCTTTAAGAGTAGGTGGCATTCTGCTGCCAGTATTTTTTTCCATTGTCAGAAAGGAAGGAAGAAAAAAAGAATGAAAGAAAAAAAAGAACCAACAAACTAAAGAAAGAGAGACAGACAGACAGACAGACAGACAGACAGACAGAAAGAAAGAAAGAAAGAAAGAAAGAAAGAAAGAAAGAAAGAAAGAAAGAAAGAAAGAAAGAAAGAAAAAATAAAGAAAAGCAAGGCAATGCAAAGCTAAGCCAGGCCAAACCAAGCTTTGGGCCAAAGCGCCTGGGCAGGAATTCTGGTTTTCTCAGTGAATGTGGGTCTAACTTGAAAACAACAAACTATGCATCTCTCTTAGAAGGATGTGCTGGAGTCGAGTCACAAACCAAGACCCCTGCCAACCTGTAAGGCTAAATCCTTAAACCTAGAAAGCAACATGGCTGTATTTTTTTATGTCTGCCTTGAAAATTTATCAATTTTTGGAAGCTTTGCACAGAATTTTCTATTCTACTCTAGATTCTCTTTTGCAGTTATCTTTCCTATGGCAAAAAAAAAAAAAAAAAAACATTGCTGTTGAAAATTCATTGGTGTTGTCTTTTCATTTTGTGTTCCAGACAGTGGTGGATAAAACAAACAAAACTATCTTGTGATTAGGTCCTATTTAAACAAACACTTGGCTTGAAGACTACTAGTATAAGTCTGTTAGCAACCTTAATCTGGTTTTATTTTCTTTAATTTCTCTAAGTTCTCCAAAACAATAAGCAGTGGAGTTTTTCTCTAACATCTTAAGTGGGTGGCACATGGATGAAGGTTTTATAAACTTTAGGATCAAAGAACATAGTATGTCAATTAGTGCTCTGAGACACAAGGATGCAGGCTCTGTCCAAGCACAAAACACCAGAAAGGCTTCCTGCTTTATTAATTCCTCACAAATGAGTTTCCAGGGAGCCTGTGTAAGTTTGGCTGTGTACTACGCCCATGGAATTCAGTCAGCGGCCAGTGGCACTTAAACTCTCTACATGTATTGCACATGTCTTGGTTGCTTTTCTCTCATTGCTGGGACAAATATCCGGAACCCAGAATGAAGGAGAAGTTCATTTAGCTCACAGTTTGTAGAGGTTTCAGTCCACACTCAGCTTGCTCCAAGACAGACTGGCACGTGACAGAGGGCAGCAGTTCATGGCATTGGAGGGCAGCAAAACGGCAAGAGTGAAAGGGCAGGAGCAGCGGCCACGATGGCAGCAGAGAGCAAGTCTGTCTCCCTTATGTTGCATTCATCCTATCTGCCCCAGGCCAGGTGCAGCACTTGCACCCATAATCCCAGAAGAACCCACATCAGTAATCCCTGTGGATCATGAGTTAATCACAAACTCTAGAAGTCCACCCCACGACTCATGAGGCTTTGCGGACACAACTAGACAGAAGCCATAACAGTATGTAACGTCTGATGAGAACGATTATTCTGACATTTCAAAGCTATCTTAGAGTAACTGCTGTTAATAGATAGAATAAAGCTTCTTCCAGCAAAATTCAGAAGCTGAGGCCATGGACTACATTTAGTAGGCACTCAGTGAATATCTATGAATATAATCTTGCATTTCTTTTTACTTCCTTTTCAATTCCTCTCTATATTTTAGCCCTACAAAAACCCAGAAAGATCCAGGCTCATCAAAGCGTAATATAATTGGCTGAAAGGTGGGAGGAGGTGAAAATAAATCAAAAATCCAGAAATAAATAAAAAAATATATAATCTACCAATTTCTGACAAGGGCAGGAAGAATGCATATGACAGAAAGTTCTCTTCAATAAACAGCATTAGCAAAACTCTGTAAGAATGAAATTGGATCCCTATCTCACATTGTATATAAATGTCACCTCAAAAAAAAATTAAAGATCTAAATATGTGACCTGAAATCATAAAACGCCAGAACAAGAAATAGGGGGGAAATTCCCTGACATTCATCTCTGCAATGATTTTTTTGGCTATGACAGAAAAAACTCAAGCAACAGAAACAATTATGAATAAGTGGGAACATATCAACTCAAAACTTCTGCACACACACAGAAAGAAACAATCAACCAATAGAAACACATCCTAAAGATTGGGAGAATGTGCTTCCAGACTGTATATCCAATAGGGGTTTAATAGCCAAAATGTGTAAGGAGCTGAAACAACTTAGTGTCAAAAATTCAAATAATCCAATTTAAAAATGGGTGAAGAAGCTGAGTAGATTATTTCCCAAAAAAGACATAACGATGGTCAACAGGTATACAAAAATATTCAATACCATTCTTCATTAAGGAAGTAAAAATGAAAAACATACTGAGATATAACCTTACATGTTAGGATTGCTCTAAAAAAATCAACATCTAAACCAACTAAAAGCAAAACAAGACAAAACCCTAAGAGTTGGACTGGGAGTATAGCTCAGTGGTAGACATCTTGCTTAACTGAAGATACACGAGCTTCTGGTTTCAATACTGATTTATCACCAAAATATACAAACAAATAACAATAAATGTAAAACAGAGTTCTGGAGTGTTGGTGAGGATGTGAAAAAGGAGAATTCTTGCATATTCTTTGTGAAAATCTAAATTGAAATAATTATTAAGGAAAACAATACATAATTTCTTCAAAACATAAACTTTTCAGACAGACCTAACAGTAGCTTTTTTTGAAATATATTCAAAGTAAATGAAATCAGTATGTTATATGACATGTGTATCGTATTCATTGTAACATTATTCATGATATCAAAGGTATGAAATCAACTTAAGTTGCCCATCAGTGGATGAATGAATAAAGAAATTGTGGTATAATTAAACAATAGAATTCCTTTTTTTTTTTTTTGTGGTACCCTGGATTGAACTCAGGATCCTGCAATTGCCAGGCAAGTGCTTATTCTACTGAGCTATCTTCCCAGCCCAGCCCTAGAATATTATTCAGCTTTAAAATGCAGAGAATTCCTGCCATTTGTGATGTGGATGAGCATGGAGCACATTATTCTAAGTGAAATAAGCTAAACTCAGAAAGACAAACACTGTATGATCTCACATATGGAGTCTTAGAAAGATGTAGAAAACTAGAAAGGTGGTAGGCAGGGAGTTGGCAGGGGAAATGATGTGAGTGTTGTGTGGGTAGCTAACTGGTGGTCAGCTTCTCACACTCAGATGAATTGAACTAACATGGTGCTGGGTGTGGAAGGCCCACCTGAGGATTGTTGCCAGCAGCATAAAGGCAGACCAGGAAAAGCTGTTGGAATGCTGTTATGGAGGTTGTTTAGGGAAGCTGTTGGAAGCTACTAGTTCTCTTGGGCTGTTCTTCTGGAGGCTTTCCTGATGAACTTTCAAGAAGCTTTGTTCCTCATCTTGAGCATCAATTCGTGGCTCTGGAGGGAAAGATGGTGCACTGCTCAGCCTCATGGAGAAGCTTGTGGCACTGGCTTTCCTGATGGGAACTTAGCTTTCTTCATCACTGAAGGATCTTGACACCTCACTTGCTCAGGATGGCTGTGGTACTTTTAGAGAAGCTCTGGTACTTCCCTTAAGCGTTGTTTCATAGCTCCAGTTCAGATTCCTCAGCCTGCTAACACAGATCCTTCATTCCACTGGCATAGACTTCTTATCTTCCACCACTGATATTTGAGCCTTTCCAGCTCAGATCCATGAAGTGCATTTGCATGAGACTTGTTGTGGGCTCTAGACCTCCAGTTGGACTTGTGGGAGGCATTATTATAAGCTCTAAGTTTTCAGTTGGACTCATGCAGGATGTTAGGATCTAGGCCTCAGCTAGAGTCTTTAGTGTTTATGTGTGTGGACAGATTTCCTGCACTTCTTGTATATGATTCTTTGGTAACTCATTATAAAATACTATTATAGAATGTGCCCTGTATTATACTGTTCTCCTTGCAAAAACCCCAAACCATGACATGGGTCACAGGGTACAAAGCAGTAGTTATGTAGGATAAGTGAGTCTAGAAAGCTAATAAACACTATGAGGCTGGCTGTAGTGCAGATCTGGAGTATTCCCAAAAGCATCACGCGTTAAAGGCTTAGTCATCTGCCTGAGGCACTGTCAGGAGGTGGTAGAACCTTTAAGAGATGGGCCTAGTGGTAGGAAGTTAGGTCGTTGAAAGTGTTCCTTAAAGGGGATATTGGGATCCAGGTCTTCCCCTGCTCCTGCTTCCCAACCACCATGAAGTGAGAAGCTATGCTCTGCCATAAGCTTCTTGTCATCATCTTTGTCTCCAAGGTCCAGAAAACAATGGAGCCCAACAACCAGGGCCTGAACTCTCTGAATCTGTGAGCCCAAACTGTAACTATACAAGATGATGCATTTGTTTGATTATAAATTATATATATAAAACACATAATATGGAACATTAAATAGGTAAATAAAAAAGTAAAATCCCTCAAAATTCTAATTTTCCAACAATTACTTATAATAAGGCACATCCATAAATCTGATGTTAATACAGCTGTATAAAAGCACATAATATGTGTGCACTCATTAAAAAAAAGCAACAGCAAACAAGAGTGGTGGCAGAGAGCTGTGGCTATTCTATGACTAAATGGCTAAGAACCCAGACTTTAGAGCCAGACTTCTAGTATTTGCAGCCTGGTTTCCTAGCTTTTCTCATTAGCTAAAGTGTTTTGCCAATGACTCTACCGAGTCTGTTTCCCGATGGCAAAGTAGGGAGAGGAATAAACAGGCATGGAAAGCATGTAGCATGGCATCTGGCAAACGCAAATCTTTCTTAAGAGTAGAAAAATTTATTGAGAGAAATCCTGAGAGACAGGACAGGACCTGAAAGTGGGTCGTTGTAGACTCAACAGAGGAAATATTATAGAGCAGACCACAAGATGGGTACCAAATTATGAGGTGGGTACAATATGGGTCAAGATTATAATCAACCAATAAAATTGCAAGTGTAGCTGTTAGGTAATATTGATACAGGGGAAAGGAGGTCACACAGCAAGTGTACAAGGAAAGAACAGCGCCTGTTTCAGGAAGGAATGGGTCAAGAGGTCCTGGTCACCCATCTGGGTGACTGATGTCAGTCTGGACTTCATTGGACCAAGTGATAGCAATTATAGTACAACCTTTGATTCATTGACTATCCCTCGGGGAGGCCTGGAGGCCTGGGCATTTCACCTTTATTGTGAAGCCTGGCCTTTGCCTGATGCACCTTCAGCATCACATATTCGTAATGTGTTCTCATCTTTTGCACGGACTCCGTTGCGGTCCTTGTCTTGTCTGACAGCTCCTAATATTTTTACCTAACTTACCTGTCTATAATACTTTGACTTCTTTATATAACAAATTTATTGGATGTGTTTCATCTCTGAATTTTACCTCCACCCTGCTGGCAGCACTAGGGATCAGACCCAGGGGTACTCTAGCACTGAACTATATTCTGAGCCAGGCTGATTGATGATCCAGACAGGTCTCACCAAGTTGCCCAGCCTGGGCTTGAACTTCTGATCTCCCTGCCTCCGCCCCACGCCCTCCCAAGCAGCTGAAATTATAGGGATGTGCCTTGTAAGCCAGCTTGAATATTTTTAAACTCTTAAATCTTCCATAATTTTTACAAAGAATATTATATAGAAGTCTTTCTCACCTAAAATAATTATTTCTGATGGCATTTGTTGAATGTTTCTTGTATTACACACAGATTTCAACGTCAGCTTTTAACATTATGTACATCTCACGTGTACATGTATTTATCTGTTTGCACTAATGTTCTTTTGATTTAATTATCTAACGCTACATCACCATGCTGTTTTAATATTATTGTAGCTTGAGAGTCTTTTTAAGAGTCTCTCAGAAATATTTATCTTATTCTTTGGTATTAATTTTTGCAGATCAGGCCAGTCAGATACCTCAGTGGACTAAAGCACTATTTTCGGCAGAATGCAGCAGCCGAGGTTCATCCCCGGCATGCCATGCTGGCCTCAACCCTGCAGCGTACTGAGACAGCAATTGAGACTGGACACAGTGGTGTGCGCCTCTAATCCCAGCATTTAGGAGGCTGAACACAGTAGGATCACTATGTAGTGAGATCCCGTGTGCCCTGTCCTAAATTCATAAGAAAAAAAATTTTTTTTTGCAGATCGACTTTAGAATACATTCATTAAGTTAAGCATTAAACATATGAAAGATTTTAATATGTTAAACATTAAACATTTAAAAATTTGTTTGGGAGAGAATTGGCATCTCTGTACTATTAGATCTTTCTGGGTATACTACGTTGTTGATTATTTTCTCCAGTTTTTGCCATACTTCTTTGTGTTTCTTCTACAGATATGCAGCTTAGATGCAATTCTCTGCATTGTGTCTGTTTGTATCCATCAGGGTTTTACTAGAGGAACAGATACAACACAAGATGTACAAGTATATAAGAAATTATAAGATTGGCTTATGAAGGTCAGCCACAATTGGATGAGGAAGCGTGCAGAGGGCGTCTGCACACTGGAGACTGAGGGATTCAGAGCCCACTGCAGCGTGCTGTGCAAGTCCTTATGAGGAGGCTGATGGCTCTGTGATGGAAGGCTGAAGAGTCTACATGGGAAGGCTGAAGGATCCAAGGCAGAAGCCAAAAGTCTGCACTAGAAGCCAGGAGAGGACGTCCAAGCTGACTGTGAAGACCGAAGGTCCTGCAAGGAAGTAGAACACTCTTCCCGTCCTCAGTTCTCTTTTGTATCCTTTAAGTGATGAGCCACCCTAGCGTGGCTCCTCTATAATCTAAGATGTGGAGTTGCTGAACTAACTTACGTAAGCTTTTAACTTCTCAAGTTGACACAATAGATCAACCACTGCACT
Source organism: Ctenomys sociabilis (assembly GCA_004027165.1). Lineage (NCBI taxonomy): Eukaryota > Metazoa > Chordata > Mammalia > Rodentia > Ctenomyidae > Ctenomys > Ctenomys sociabilis. The sequence goes on from PVKA01014526.1 coordinate 25,665, forward strand.
GCTCTTGCCTGCTTTGCCTTGTTTATCTAGTAATACAATTCAAACCTCTTTTTAGTTTTCAACTTTCAGGTTGAAGATTTCTTTCTTTTCTTCTTCTTTTTTTTTTTTTTTTTTTTTTTTTTTTTTTTTTTTTTTTTTTTTTTTTTTTTTTTTTTTTTTTTTTTTTTTGTGCTACTGGGGATTGAACTCAGGGCTGTGCACTTGCCAGGTAAGTGCTTATTCTACTGAGCTATCCCCCGAGACCCAATTTGAAAATTTCTGAAGTTACATAAAAGAGAATATGATAAATCCTTAGATGTTTTCATTACCTAGAATCTATTCCTGTCAGGATTAGATCTCTTTATATACCAAAGAAGCTTGTCTTGATAGTAAATATCTTTATTTTTTTCTTCATAGCACATTAACACACAGTTAATATAGTTGTGTATTTAAGATCTCACTTTTCTTTAGATTGCAATAACTATTAAGTTATGAGTTTTGTCTATCTTCTTTATTATGATATATTCAGTGTCCTATGCAGTGCTCCAAACATGATGTTACCTACCATATATCAAATGAGTAAATTATTTAATAATTCAAAATGTTGCCAATAAATTTGAAAGAAGAGGAAGGAGAAGGATAGAAAAATAAAACTATAGAAAGAAGAGAAATAAACTATATTTCTAAGGCATAATCGGGGTTATCCAGTGCTATCTGTATTTTCACTCCATAGCTTTACTCCCTAAATTGTCTGTACTTGCTGAGCTTCTTTGTCATTGTTCTGCCTTCCAGATCTATCACCTCTGTGCCACTAGAAGAATAGATTTGATATTAAACATCTACATAAACTGCTTGCTTTTGCCTCTCACATACTAAATATATTACGTTATATTCACACACAGCTTGCTTTTGCCTCTCACATACTAAATGTGTTATATTCACACACATACACACAAATTTACAAATTTCTGGTACCAAAATCAGCATCACTTATGGTTCACTGGAGGAGCAGATTTAAATATGTATGCGTGTGGGATTTATGAGGTAGATTTGGGCCGGCAAGATTGCTCAGCAGTCTAAAAAGCCTGCTTAGGCAAGCTTAGGCAGGCACAGGGGACGGAGGTTCAATCCCAGGCACCACATACTGTGCCAGCCCTGTCCTCAGGGCAAGCTGAGCCAGAAAAAAAAAAAAAAAAGTGAGCCACACAGTGGCCACCTGCAGAGTCAGGTGTGGGGAAATGCAAAAGGGCAGTCTGTACTGCAGAGCTGCAGGATCCTGATGGAAGTGTGAAGAGCTGGGCTCCCTGCAGAGGCCCATGGGAGTCTGTACCAGGAAGCCAGAACCTCTGCACTGAAGCCTGGAGATGGGTGTCCTAAGGCAGAGGTGGAGACTGGAGCTCCTGGGGTGAGCTGTGCTCCCCATCTCCACTTTGGAGAATTTTCTTGAAGCACATCCAGTGACCATATTTGAAGATGACCTTTTAGGGAACAAATAAGCAACCTTGTGCTCTTATGGTATTTTTTTTCTCAAGTAAGCATCTATGCTGGAAAGTAAATTCTGTGATCTCTTGATAAGAACATTAGTTTAAGTTCATAAGACACTGTTGATTTTAAGTGACTAAATTGGCTTTGAGGATCCATCCTGGGAGAGACCAGCAAGCCTCAAATCAAGCAAATGGATGGCTTGTAGAGATTCATTAGCTTGAAGCCTTTGCCTAGCCATCACTCCATCTTGTTACCACAGCTCCATTTGATAAAATTCATTATTCTCATTCTTAAAGGGCATAATGTTGAAGGTGGACAATGTGATCTCAAAATGTTACAGACTGACTTACATTTGAGGTGTGATGTATAAACCTCAAGTGGACTTTTTTATTGGCTCATGTTTGCAGTACATGATGACCACCTTGCTTATGGGCATTTGGTACATAAACAGCACAGCTCAATTTTGTTTTCATCTCCTTCCCCTCCCCTGCAGACTAACTTATGCCCCTTCAACACTTAAATGTGGAAGTCTTAAGAGACAGGATAGTTAAGGTGAAAATTCAGGTCATATGAGCAACAGGGTGAGGCTCTAGCCCAATATGATTGGTGTCCATGTTGGAAGAGGAAGACACCAGAGTGCTGGCACTCAGAGAAAGGGCACCATGGGAAGATGGTGGAAAAGTGGCCATCTACAGGCTAGGGAAAGAGGCACCACTAAAAACTAACCCTGACAGCACCTTCATTTAGACCGCTAGATCCCTGAAATACAAGAAACTGAATTTTGGTTGTGCAAATCACCATTCTGTAGCACACAATCACCGTGGAGGTGTGTTTCAGACTCATGGTACTGATTACACCTGCAGGGTTTCTGGGACAATTGACCTGAGTAAGGTCTACAGTCTGTATTTTCTATTGATGCATAACAATTATACATATTTATGGGGTACAATGTGATGCTGCATTGCATAATGATCAAATGCAACTACCATGTTTATCCCCTTAAGTATTAGTTATCTTTTCTTCATGACAAAAACACACAAAATGTTTTCTCCTTGCCTTTTCAAATGACATTTTATTGTTAACTATAGTCACCCTAAAGTGAAATGGTGTCATTTATAATAACATGGATGAACCTGGAGGACATTGTGTTAAGTGAGATAAGCCAGACAATTGTGGGCAGGACAGTGGTTCTCTAATGCATGGGAGAGTAGGAGAGAGTAAGGATGGGGAAAGGTAGCCTGATGGGTACAGTGTTACACTTCGGTAGGAGGAGCATGTTCTAGAATCTGCCGTGCTAACAGGTTGCAGCCCACTGATGCTGTCCATCTGGGGAATCACACTTTTGAGGACTACTGATGTAAGATACCCTGTCTTAACCACATCATGTCACATTTGTTTCCTTCAAGCCAAACAAGGAGCACATAAATTGGGCACTTTCCTCTTGACCTACAGCACCATCCTGAATTTTTTCCAAAATGATACAGAGTAGACCAGTGTTTATTGCTTTGCATCAGTAGAAGAGACTCTAATGTTATAGAAGAGCCAGCTTCTCAGCTTTGGGAAAGGAAGGCCAGGATCCTTCTCTACCCTTCCTCCCTCATGTTCCCCTGCAGGAGACTTGCACTAGTCCTGCCAGGACTTCAAAGGAAGGCCTGTTTGCCAAATGTCAGCAGTGTGGAGCAGTGGTAGTATGGCTGGGATCCCCTAGAACATCTGAGGCTTCAGGATGGTTTTCTCATCTTGGTGAAGTCTGCAAAAATATCCTGAGCCCTGCACACAACCCCTTGCAGTAGGAGAAATGCCTATGCCAACCCTACACTACATCTGTGATCACTCAAATGCAGTCTGGACTGCATTCACAAGACTTTAGGGGCTCCCAGAAATACTTTCTTAGTGAGGAAAAGCCTAGCTGGTGGGTGCTGGGATTGCAGAATGCTTTCCAGTCACTGCTATGCCTATTGTAGCCATTTGCCACCTGGAACAGTATGGGCAGCAAGTGAAAGCTGTTTCTCACTGGGGTTGGCCTCTACTGGTTCAGCCGCTCTGCCTGAGGAAGTCTGGAAATTTAGTATTGTCTGTTGCGTGAAAAGCCTTGTGGTGGTCATCTACTAGATTCTACCTCACAGTAGATGAGTAGAACCTACCCAGTGCTCTTTGCTGGTGAGTCCCGTAACACACATGAAGGAACTGGTGATCTAAACTCTGCTTTGATGATAGCCAGGCCACCTTCCTGGGCATGACACTGGTGCAGTTGCAGTGGTCCCTATATGCACAATGACCCACACTTGGCTGGATGTTTTGTAGTTGTCATCTTTAATATTTGGATGGTCCGTGGATCTTCATGTTGTACTCAGTCTTGTAACTTATTACTGGTCTTGAAAAGCAGCCTCAACCAGAGCATAAGAAGAACAGTGTAAGGGAAAAAATGGATTTTGATTATATCTAATAGGTCTAGTGAGTTTTAGGCTCTACTTTCCCTAACCCTCCAGAAGCACTTGGAAGAAAGATTGGTGCAGTTCTCTCAAACACAGGACCACACACCCACTGCCTGGCTCTTGGGGAACCTCTATGATGAAAGGTTAGGATGCAAGGTAGAATCGGGGAGAAATTTCCCCCAATGAAGATCTCATTTCTCAACTAGCAAGCCCAAGGAGAAAGCTGTCCAGGCTGAGCTAATGTAGTCTGACTTGTTTCTAATGAGATCCAATGTGGAAAGCTTTCCTAGCACCTCCACCCAGCCTTGTGTCTCTTCCGGCCCCTACTCAACCCTTGGCTGCTGTCCTCATAGCCATCATTGGCAGTGGTGGTGCTGATGGTGAACACGGGTTTCATGCTCTTCTCCTCTGGATTCCACCAAACTAGGGCTACATAGCACCCAGAGAGATCTTCCTTGTTGAAGTTGTGACTACTGACTCTCTCAATTGCTTTCTTGTCTTCACTATATAGGATATAACCTCAAGCAAACCAATTCCCCAAAGATACTTCTGCCTCCTAACGGTAGTAGTTTGCAGCTGTCACTATAACAACGCCATGAAGCAAACTACTTTCAGGTTCAGTGAATTGAAATCTTTGCTTTTTCTCATGAATCTGGCAATAACTTCTGGTGGGTTGGATTAGGTCTGGTTTGTGGAGGAGGCTTTGCTTCATGCTGTGGGCCCAATTGGACTTAATTAGGGAGCTCTGCCCCAAGTGTGTTCACTCTGGTCCCTCGGTGGAACAGAGTATCTACAGCCGCTCACCATGTCCACTGTAATGTGGTACCTGGAGCTTCCTGAGAACAAAAGTAAAAGAAGTAAAGCAAAGGAATTTTGCAACATTGCTGAGCACCTGAATGCAACAGTGCCTGAAGACATGTTACCTGGCTTGTGATGTTTGCATCAGCCAGGGCATAGCTGGCGTTTGTGGTTTAAGCTAGTTTAAATTTGATTTCTCATATACCACAATCTAATATTGAGATCAACAGGACCATGGTCAAATGGGAGTGATCAGAGCTCAGCAGACCCCCGGCCCACTTAGCTAGACAGGTGCATTGTTTCTTCAGATAACCAAACTAGATTTTGGAATCAAACTTCCTAGTAGTCACTAAGGCACTTCTGCAGCAAAAGAGATGGATGAGAAAATGGATACAGCCATTAAATGTATGTGGATCTCCTAAACAAGACCTAATCACATCACTTAAAATTATTCTTTCATATTTATTTCTGCTACAAAAGTTGTATTTTCTCCTTATCTCAACTCCCACTATTAATATTTTCAGTGACTTCTTCTTAGATATTACATGGAACAATTTCTCTGAAATCATCTGTTATTCCTATTTAACTGTGGTAAAAGCATAGAAGTCTAACTTTGGATGGCAGGAAATAATGCATCATCTTGAGTTTGTTGTCTTTTTATCATAAATATGATGATATGGCTAGGTGGGATGGTTTCAAAGAGACAGGATGTTACCTTAAACATTTGCAAAGCTGTGGTTAAAACAGTCTCCTTAAAGTACCTTTTCAACCCATGGAGCTTACATAAATATTTGGCTGCTGGTGACAGGCCTAATAAATCTGTTTAGAATGTTGCAGCAATATTTACTTACAAAGTAATGTCATAAGCCCACTTTGGCCAATAGTTGTAAGAAGAAGAGATGCTACTTTTTAGCACCTTGTATAAATATTTGCAAGACCTCTAAATCCAAGATAACCTTACCTCTTTCCTAAAGCTATTTACTGCTTCCTACCCAAATGCCCCTTTTAAATGTCACTTTGTTCAATTGGATAAGCCCAACACTTGCTTAAGAAATACTGGAAAACAACAGCTGATGCTGGACTATAGTGGAAGAATTCTTGGATTTCGTAACGGTCCAAAGTGCTGCAAGGTACTTTAAAGCTGGAGGAAAAACAGAAGTTCACCTCTAGACTATGTGAATCAGAATATGAGCATGGGAGCAATGATTTTCATTAGCTCTGACAAAGAACTGAAGATGAACTCCTGGGTGGCTGGCCACATTGCGGGGATTATAGAGAGTGCAAGAAACACAAGTGAAAAGGAGAGTGGATCCCTCGGGGCGCTGTGCTCAGAAAAGCTAAGAGAGCAACATCAGTGTTCTGCTAAGGCTGCGGGGCAGACAGGAGATGTGTTCCCATCAGTAGCAATTGAAATCAGGTGTATTCTGACTTTTTCCTGGTGCCCTTCAAAGAGGTGAATTTCTTCTTGATTTCAAGAAATAATTTTATAAGGGAAAAGACACCAACAGTGGCAGACATTTCTTTTTGAAAGTCAAACAACAAATAACCTTTTCAGGTGCTCCATATGCCCCTTTTCTGTTTTTTTTTTTTTTTTTTTTTTTTTTTGAACATGGTTGGAATATCTTGTGAAACTTTATAGGAAGTATTTCCTGTTTACTACACAGTAGAAAACCAAGATGGAAAATTCTTATCCCAAACACAACTACCAGAAAATTCCAAGTGTTTGTTATTTATGCATTAGTTACACTATCAGGTTTAATTTCTAGTATATGTTAACTAAACAAGTGCTCACAGTTTACACAGAAAGAACAGTGTTGGCTTATAAAGACACTATTTCAAGGTGTCCTGTAAAAACTGCTTTTCCAAACTTGAAATGAAGGCTCCTGGTCTGAATGGTCTTAGAGGAGAAGAACAAAAGAAGTTGGCTTTGGTATTTACATGATTTAGGCATGGAAGAAAAGATGATGATGGCTTTGATGTTCCTATTTATCCTTTTTTAGAGCATGAATCTAAACCAGATGGTCCATCTGAAGTAGCCCCCATTCTAAGCCATTGTGCATCAAGTGGGGCCCTGCTGAAAACCCTCATTTCCTCTCTGGTAGGACGTGGTGTGAGATCAGTTTCCCAGAAGCAGCATGGCCGCCGCTCTGGCTTCAGCTGCCATCCTGCAGGCACTCACCTGCCCCTACAATGCCACCCACAGATGCCAGGCTACAAGGAGAGTCTTCATCAATGACTGCCACTTGGATCGCAGAATTTTCTCCTGTCTCTGAGAATGGTGAATGTGAAAGTATTTTCAGGATGGTAGTTTCGTTTACTCCTGGGAAACTGGAAGAAGACGTCACAGAAGAGCCTAGGAGTGGATCAGTCAGAATGGACTACGTGCTGTAATGAGCATCCCCAGACATAGCACTATATCCCTTCCATCACATTTGGCTTGAGGCCTTTTCTACATCAATGTAGAATCCTACGGGGAAGAGGTTAGATTAATGAGTGCTGTTTGTATACAGGAAAAGAAGGGAAGAAAAAGCACTTGGCGCTGTCTCCTATCTACTAGAACAAACACCTTCCAGGTGCTCACACCTGACCCTCTTTTAAGCCTTCCAGCCTCTGTAGTGATTTGCAATCGTGGCTGAGCATTAAATCATCAGAGCACTGGAAAAAGTACTGGAGCCTTAGACTTCACTGGTTTGGGGATAAGTGCTACAAATGAAAATTTAGTTTTGTTTTTAACTCTCCACTGGGTCTGACGGGCATCCATCACTGATAATCACTGAATCTTTCCCAGGTTGGGCAGAGTAGACAGGCCGGTTTCATTATGGTGGGGGTGTAGAGAGTTAAGCTATCATGCACCCAGATAATCCGACAGGGCAGCTAGAGACCTAGTTTTGTATCTTTTGCATCACTATAAGCCTCTTGGTGCACCCTGCACTTCCTCTGTGACACTCTCGGAATGAAAGGGGATGGAAAAAGAAAAATAAGTAAGCTACAATTTCACCCTAACCTCTGGTTGTTCATAGTATACTTGTTAGGAGGTAAGAAAAGCACTAGTTACTCTGTGACAACAATGACAAAACAGAAAGACAAGAATACTTCAATCTAATTTGTTTGTTAATATGCACAGACGGTGCCTGACTTGAGATAATATACATAATCAAGCGGAGGGCAATAATATGAGCAGCTGTTGCACTTGATCTTAACATTGCAAATTAATATAACTTTTTCTAGACAGCAATTTACAAATAATATTAGGCTTATAAAAAGATTCAAACCTGTTTTAAAACTGTCTCATTGCTACTTCATTCTCAATAAAATTAATTTAAAAATACAGTTTATTTAACAGCAATGGAACACCTATCTCTGACAAAACAAAACAACAAAAGGAGTATATAAATGAAAGACCATTTTTGTAGTGAAAAAACATATATACATGTATACACAAAATAGTTAGGATAGATACGCAGCTACTTTCACTTAGTTCAATGAGAAGAAAGATTTGTACTAAGTGTTTAGACAAGATATCATGTCTGCATCTTGCACTGTGAATAACTACTATGAAGACAGCAATACACAATGTATTAATCATTGTAACTTCCTACTAACCTAATTTGAAACTGTCTCACTGCCATTTCTTTCTCATTAAAATTAATAAAAAAAGAAAAAAAGATTCAGGGCCCGTTAAACAGCTCAGCAGATTAAAGCATCAGTTTAGGCAGATGCAGCAGCCAGGGTTTGACCCCTGGCATGCAGGGCCAGTCCCACCCCGGGGAGTGCACTGAGAGGGCAATTGAGACTGGGTGTGGTGATGTGTGCCTGTAATCCCAGCTCCTGAGAGGCTGAACACAGGCGGATCATTATGAGTCCGATCTATGCAGTGAGATCCTGTAGACCCTCACCAAAATACTAAATAAATAAAACATCCACAACAGTAATCCCATTCTGAGCATGTTTTAGGAAAATGAGACAAAACATAGAAAGCTATTTCTATTTACTCATCATAGTATTCTCAATAATAAATATGGAACTAGTCAAATAACGCTAAACAGAATAATTAATTTAATTATAACCAATCCATTGATGCATATCACATAGCCAGTTAAAGTGATGTTATGAAATCTCTTTCAATGTGGAAAAATACTTACACCACTATATGAAGAGCAGAAGTGAGACACAAAAATCACTCAAACTTTATCCTATCTTAAAGTAATTTTTGAAATGAAGCAAGAATGAAATCTCTGCTTTAAAATTATGCTATGAAAAAATATGACTGTTACAAGGAGGAAGGTATTATGCAAACATCATTTTCAAAGTGGTAGACTTATAATTTCAAAAACTATTTTCCAAGTGGTCTATTAATAGATATTATTCTATGAATTCTATTATTCCCAAGCAGTATAATAATAGATATTATTCTATCAAATCTAAACATTCTTAAACATAATTTTAAGTTTTTATTAAAACAACAACAGAGAACTGTGGAACGACCAGGGGAGTGATTAGCTTTTATGAGAGTACAGAACAACTCAGACCATGACAGTCACCTGCTCTTCAAGGAGTTTTTTAGTCACAAGAGGATAACACCATAAGAAACGACCCTCTTTTAGTGACTCTCATTTAAAAATATTTCCTCCTCACTTCTACATGTATGCTGGGTGCATGGTCTTCTAGATGGCGATTCTGGGATCAGGATTGGTCTCCTGGCTTCCTGGTCCTCAGAGACTCTTCATTCTTCTCTTTCTTCAGCTCTCAGATGAGGAGGGGAGAGACAGAGTACAAGAAATCCCACAGGGCATGTTAGAAGCCAGGTTAGGAGATGATGCATGGCAAACCTACCAGGCACTGCTGGTCAGAGACAGTTATGTGACCCTGCCTATATGCGTTGGTACTGAAAAATGGTGTGGTAGACATGAGGCATTACCTCTGCAGTAGTGAATTACATGGTGAAGAAATGACAAATCATGTGACAGTGAAGAGATTGGCACTGGGGAGCCGAGTATCTTAGTTTGGTTCAATTTGAAAGAGCAAGTACCCTTGAGTCCTGCATAAGTTGAGGGTGCCTGTGGTATAGAGAGGGGGAATCCTGAGATTAAGGAAGGAGTTGAGAATGCACATATCATACATTAAGCTATAAGGGAGTCTGAAGCTAGAATTCTCTCCTATCTTTGGTTCACCTTTGGTTTGTATATGAAGGAGAACAAATGAAAATGCTTAATAATCATCATGCTGACATATTAGAAAAGTGAGTTCAGCTACAGGATGGAGGAGAGATTGGAGAAGGAATTGGCTATATTTCTAGAAGCATGATTTAATTCCTTCACTCATGGAGGACATTCAGACTCTTTATGGCCAAACAATATTAATTATGCATCCACATTTGTAATGTACTTCTAAACACTGAGCAAATGGATTTTTTGGCACTGCAGAAACTTTCTATTTAATAGGAAGCAATATGGATGATAGAAAAGAGTAGAATTAAACATCCCAGCCTGTGCCATTCTTCAACCAAATGTGAAAGGCTAGACTTTTATAGGACGAACAATTGGGCTTAAAGGAAACTGTATCACATATGCTATATCTGACACATTCCTAAACACAGGGAAGGGATCTGGGTGGCAGATGGCCCAAAAGAACGACAACCTCCATTACAATTGCTATCAATCATTATACTGTATTTGTTAAAGAAAAATGTCTAGCCTCAGTCAGGCAGCTCCACATCCCCTCTGGAGGCTCCAAAGAATTGTTCTGTGCCTCTTCCAGCCTTTTGATTGTTCTTGGCTTTCCCTGGCTCGTGTCTATATCACTCTACTCTTTGCTACCACAGTCACAGTGTCTCTACCTCTTCTTCTTCTTTTTTTTTTTTTTTCGTTTGGTGGTACCAGGGATCGAACTCAGGCCCTTGCACTTGCCAGGCAGGTGTTTATGCCACTAAGCTGTATCTCTGGCCCCTGCCTCTACCTCTTCTATCTGTCTTCTCCTCTGTATGACTTATAAGGATGCTCACTGGATTAGGACCCACGTAGATGATCCAAGATAATATGCTCATCTCAATAGCATTACCTGAATTACACTTGTAAGATCCTTTTCCTAAATAAGGTCACACTTAACATTTCAAGACACGGTCACATCTTTTGGGGACCATCAGTTAGCCTACTTTAGAGAAAAGCAATTTTCTTAGGCACAGATCACTAACTTGTCCATGTGACTTGGTCCAGCCATTTCTTCTTCGTGGTGGTGCTCAGAAGAGAATATGTGCCCCTCCCCTGACTACAGAGGCTCCTGGAGGAAGGAGAGCAGCTCAAAGTGGCCACAGGTTGGGAAGACAGCTGCACTTGCCTCATGGTGCTGTCAGCATATTTGGTAACTGGTATTGACTTTCAAAGTAGATGGCATTTTTTCTTATTCTTTTCTTCTCTGTTAGTATGTATCTCTTTGAAGTATTTATGGCTGTTTAACTCCTACTTTTCTATTTTAGAATTTCTCTCTCAACATATATTACATTCCATCATGTTTTCCTGTGAATTTACATGTTGACCTCTTCCATACCATGAAATAAAGACAAGCACTTATTGTTCTCTGTATCCTCCCCTACAGCACATAAAACCATGTTCCACAGAGTGTGTAATCCTTCCAATTGTGCTGAAGTTTGTTTATCAAGGCTGATGCCAGAGATGGTGTCTATCAAGTTTATTTTAAAAAACAATTGTCTTTATTACCCAAAGGAGTTGAAAGTATGTTTATAAAATCTGCACATGGATGTTGATAGCAGCTTTATTCATCATTGCCAAACGTGGAACAACTAAGTCTTTCAATAGGTTAGTGGATGAAAAACTGTGGTACATCCGTATAATGGAATGCTATTCAAGACTAGAAAGAAAGGAGCTATAGCCATGAGAAGTCATGAAGGAAACTTAAGTGCATATTACTAAGTCAAAGAAGGAAATTTGAAAAGGCTATCATATTAGTCAGGGTTTTACTAGAGGAACAGATACAATGTAAGGAGTAGGTGTAACATAAGATGTACAAATACATAGGAAATTAGAAGATTGGCTTACAAGGGTCAGCCACAGAGTTGGATGAGGAAGCGTGCAGAGGGTGTCTGCACATTCGAGACTGGAGGATTCATTCCCAAGGTCTGAAGCTCACTGCTATGTACTGGAAAAGTCTCTATCAGTTGGCCAATGGGTTTGAGACAAAAGGCTGAAGAATCTGTGACAGATGTCAGAGGCCAAAGAGTCTGTGCTGGAAACCAGGAGATGATTTCCAAGCTGACTGTGAAGACTGAAGTTCCTCCCAGGAAGTGGAATGCTGAATCCTGCCTCAACCTTTTTGTATACCCTTTTTGTGCTGAGTCACTCTGGGGCAGGCCCCCTTTCCCCTAGGGCAGGCCCCTCCATGCCCTAGTGGGGCAGGGCCTCTACTGCCCACAGTGCGGAACTGCCGAGGCAACAGAGCCAAGTAGACACAATGTATGGATCACTATAGCCATATACTGTATATTTCAACTTCATGATGTTCTGGAAAAATGTAAAACCATGGAGACAATAAAAATATCAGTAGTTGCCAGAGGTTAAGGCAAAGAGAAGAATGAATACATAGAATACGGAGAATTTTTAGGACAATAATATTATTCAGCATGATTACAAATGATAAACACATTAAATGTGTCTTAGTTGCTTTTCTTACTGCTGAGACAAAATGCATGACACCCGCAGGTTAATAGAGGAAAGGGTTATTTCAGTTCACAGTTTGTACAAGTTTCAATCCATAGTCAGCCAGCTCCAAGTCAGGGCAGAATGGAAGAGGGAAAAAAAAAAAAAAGGATGGAAGAGGGGCATGGCACAGGAGAGACAGTCTGTACCAGGAGAGACAGGAGGCAGCACGCAGCAAGCCTTCTGGGCTTTTATTCCATACAGGCTACAAAACTGTTGGATGATGCTGCCCATACCCAGGGTGGACCTTCCCCTTATCCACACTGAGAACTATGCTGGACAAATCACTGGGCTCATCTATCCATTATACACTCTTGGTCTCTCTTCACATATTCTAGATCCAGCCACTGCCCCAAAGCCCCACCTATGAACACATTCTAGGTGCAAACCACAGCAGTGCTTGTCAAAACCCACAGTTGATCACCAACAATAAACTCTGGTGCAAATTATAGGTTATGATTATCACTGATTGATATTGTTCGGTCTATGTTACAATAGCTACTATAATAAATATACTATTCTGGGTCAGGATGTTGTTTGTGGGAACACTGTGTTTAGGAAGAGACAGAGGGGACAAATAGCAGCTCTGGACTTTCTGCTTAACTTTGCTGTGACCCTAAAGCTGCTATAAAATATTAGCCTACATATTAAATGAATGCAAAAGCCTAACTACACTTGTCTTTTTTTCTTGGAGGATAAAAACCAAGATTTACAGTCAGACCATTAGATAAATAATATTTCTGGAATGAAATATTAAGCTAAGAAGTCATGGAACCCGCATTTCTTCTGAAGTGCTTCTTTGAGATGAACCGAGAGCACTGTGCTTACAGTAGTGTCTTTGGAGGGAGCAAGCTCTCCACGGGCTGCTCTTAGGACACTCCTTCATGGGTGGGCAGTAGGATCTAACAGAGGAGGCTGTGTTCCTCCGCCAAGCAGGATTTCCCCAGCTGGAGAGGAGAGCACCACAGAGTCATTCTACAGGATGACTTAGTGATAGAACTTAGTGTTTGGCATCCAAAAATGAAGTCACACACACCTAAGTGTCAGTAAATCATGTGTTTGGTTAGATTGGTCACATTTCAAGAGCAAGAGGAAAGTTGGAGGATTAAGTTGGTTCCTTTTGATCACATCCTGATGCACACAGACAGAAATCAATAGTAAAACCAGTTGCAGCAAGCAGTGAAAATACTGGGATAAGAAAATGGACCACGAGGCATCACCAGAGCATTCTGCAGGGCGGAGTGAGCTGCTGTCCTTGCGTTAGGGCCTGTCGGAGATGCCTACGGAGTGCCTCCCTATCTGCTCTTCTAAAGATGAGTACTCTTTATTTCTCCCACCATTTCAGTTTGGAAGTGAATACTTTATTAACTGACCAAATCATAAAAACACCAACATAGATACCTTAGTTCATCTTCTAATAAGCTTGTTGATCTGGTCTTCCCTGTTTCCAGCATCTCCATCTACCACAAAATGGGTGGTCTTTTTCATTCCACCTCATGAAGATGATAAATTGAACAGCCACAGGAAGTATTTACCTCTTTGAAGCGTTCTCCAACAGTACAGATCTCACAAATCAGATCCTCCATGCAGATGATGCCATATTTACCAAGAGATCGAGCAATCAATGAAACATCTGGCAAGGCAATTCGTTTCTTATTGATTTTGCCATAGCCACGCTTGTGTGTTAGTTTATTTACTGACTTCAGGCTTGGGTGCCCCCATGCAATGTATGGCTCCCCAGTCCTCAGCATGTTAACTGAAGCCTTGTTGAGCTTAACGAAGGTACCATTGAAGATGTGGTGAAGGCGAAGAAGCTGCAACGCCTTGTGGACCTTTGGGCTCAACAGCATTGATACCCTGATCCAGATGACAAATGCCAGTTTGGACTCCACAGGAAAATAGAAGTTGCAGTTTTCCTTGCCATCCTAGCCATTTGGATCTCAGTTCTGTCTGTACATCTGTCTGTACGCCTTCTGATGGTGCCTGGCTTTTTCATAGATGAGCTTCCTCCTCACCTTGTGAAGCATCTTCTGGGCAAACTTCTTTCTCAGGCGCTTTATCTTTAGCTCTGTGAAATGTCTTCACTTTTTCATAAGGGTTTCTGGCACAGCAGGAATCTTCTTTTTCTTCTCTTCTACACCTTTCCTGGTTCTAGCCTGAAAAGAGGAAGGATGGGTACTCTTAAAGAGGGTTTGTCAGGACTGCCTGTTTTTTGTTTTTTGTTTTGTTTTAGGGAAGGCTCTACAGGGTGTTCAAGGTCTCACTACTAAATTACATGCATAATGATCAGCCTGTTTACAGCCTCCCAAGAGCTAAGATTACAGGCGCAGGCCACTACATCCAATCTCAATTGCGTTCACTGTGTGTGAGAGAGGTGGGGCACAGCACAGCAGGGATCGAACCCAGCCCCTGGGCCTGCTTGCAGCTTGTTGGCCCTTCTGGGTCTTTGAAGCCACCTGAATGTTTGAGACCAGTGAGCTCCACACTCAGGAACTCAGATGCTACTATCAAAAAACACCATAGTCTCTCTGGCGATTCTGACCGTCACAGCAAAAGCACACGCCCACATCGCGTTCTTCAGGGCAACACTACTCAGAGGTGCCTCTGAAGCGGCAATTTCATTACATCGGTGAAGTGAAGAGGTGACCACTGAATAAAAGGCCTTTTTAGGATAGCCGGGTGGGGGGGGTGGTTGGTGTGGAGACCCCCTCCAGCCTGTACAGGGGCTACAGCCCTGCTGACATCTTGAATTCAGGCATCTGGTTTCTGGAACAGTGAAAAAAAAAATGTATTTCTATTGGAAGAAGCCGCCTCATTTGTCGTAATTACAGCAGCGCTGGGGACCTCGTACAGTCCCACTAGTGCACTATGTTCCAGTTCTGCAAGGAGCAGGTTTGGGGCCTAAACTCTCTGTGGCTCCTCAGTAAATTCTTCTTCAACCTGATGGATATGTTCCTGAAGGAAAAAGAAGCAGGCCTACCACACTGACATTCTCCATGCATTCTCCTTGCCAAACTCTTGTAAACAGCTGTAGTCTGGCAGCAGCTGCAACCCTACTAGACACAAGAGTAAAACCATTTGTGACCATCTGGAGGACATAGCCAGGTCCTCTTTGCTCTGAAAAGTCTCATGAGTTTAGAAATCTAAACACATATTCCAGTTTGTCAAACGTCCGGGGGACTGGGGTATATTACGTGGTTGCATAACACAGCGCTGTTACTGCACTGTGTGTCCCTCCGCCCCCACGCCGATGGCCCACAGGAGAGGAAGTGGCTGCCGCAGGGGGTGGGGAACCCGCAAGGATGGACAACAGGAGGATGACGAGCCTAGGGAAGCTCGCTGGAGAATAACCTTCTCCTGGCTGTGGAAAGAGAACCTGCCGCATGGTCTTTCAGAGAGCTGGAAAGCCAGGTAAGGTAGACCCACACTGTGGTTTCAGACATGAATTTGAGGCTAGATTCTTCCTCTAGCCAGTTCTGTATCTTTGACCCCGCTGCTGTCTTGTGTAGGCCAGCATGTCATACAATGCACAGCCACTAGGGCAGAGCTGATGAGACTCAGACTCGCATCTGCCCCGCCAAGGCTTCCTCCCTCCGCTCCGTAATGGTGCCACTTTTTAGCTGTTCAACCTAGTAAGGTGTTCAGAAGTTGAAAAGCAAAACTGCAGTTTCATAGCTAATCTTCCCTGGTGATAGGTTCTCCTCATCCCACAGCCTTCTATTCCAAGTTTTTCAAGAGATAGAGCAGTAACAAAGAAAACCCTGGGCCCAGGAGCAAGATCGGGAAGCACGAGCCCCAAGGCAGGATGGGCTCCGGCCTAGCTGAGTAAACATACATAGTTAGCCGGCTCGTCCACTGTCCTGCTACTGGTCCTTGCACTCCTAAAATTAGCAACAGGTAATCTAATTATGATTGTGCAACCCTTTAATTAGTATAATAAAAGGGAGCAATAGATTATCCCCAGGTGGCACCTTCTATCTATTAGAAACAGGTATGGGGCTGGGGAGATAGCACAGCAGTCTATGCACCTGCCTGGCAAGCTCAAGGACCCGAGTTTGATCCCTGGTACCACATGCTGTGCTGGCCTTGGAACCCAGGCGTGATATTGTGTTGGCCTCAGAGCTGCATGTGGTGGCACACACCTGTAATCCTAGCACTGGAGAGGCTGAGACAGGAGGATCAGGGACTTGCATAGTGAGACCCTGTGTCAAATAAATTGAAAAAAAATTGAAAAAAAGAAATTATTTGATGCCATAAGACACCTGCACTATTTTTGTGTTTTTTACTATCCTAAATATGTCAGGTCCCCTCATGCTTGGTGTCCTGTAGCTTCGTGTTAGCTTCAGATAGCGCATCATTCAAGGCATAGGAAAGCCAGGGTGGGAAGAAGGAGGAGCTTTTCCCTTTCACCCACAGAGCAAATTTTCCAGGAAGTGTCCCCATCAGTCACCAGCTTGTCTCATGGGATGGTGCTACCATGTCACTACCTGGATCTGGCCTACCTGGCAGGGAACAAGCACCTCCTGGCTCTGGGAACACGGATGCCAGGCAGAAGTAGGGTTTAGTTATCAGGAAAGGTGTGGTGATTGAGTGAGCACCTTATAGGGCTTGGAGCAACAGTCTACAATGATTATATACAGATTTGAGAAGGGCTTCCTTAATTGTGCACTTAGTCCTTCATTCACTGAGCACTGCCATCTTCTAAATAATAAATCTGAGGAGGTTCAGATGACAGAAATGCTTGCTTTCCAGAAAATCAAGTCCATAGTGGATTTTCCAGAAAGGACCCACTTGTTGGGAGAGGGGTGTGTGGAAAAAGGAAGAAGTGAGTGGAGAAAGTGAGGCAGCTCCAGAGGGGAGGCAATGGTAGAAAAGTCCTAGAGGATGATCAAGAGCTGGCCTCAAGGCTGAGCAGGCAGGGCCAGAGCAGAGACCCAGTCCTGAGCATGAGACTGTGCTACAGCTAGGACACCACATGCCTCTTCAGGTGTTTACACGTAGAAACTCACAGCTGCGCACTGGCCACATGGTAGCAAGAGGTGCTGAGATGTACACATGGTGATGAGGCCTTGCGCCAAGCATCAGCAGCCAAACCACCACTCCCTCGGATAGAGGAAGAAAGGTCCAGACACTGAAACCATAGTGGGCCTGTTTGGCAAGAGCTGGAACCATTAGTAAGATATCACTGCTGCAAGATTCACCCAAGGCTGCAAGAAAAAATAAACCTTGGCTTCTCCCATCTTTTTATCTTCCACTTTGCCAGTGCTTGCCGTGGCCAAACCTAACCAGCTGCAAATCTAGGACACAAAGCCTGGGAAATGTCACCCACACAGTCCACACAATGGTGGATAAAAACAGCAAAGGAAGGGTGGTGATGGACACAGGGCAGACATGACCAGGATCAGTACTGGATCTTCAGGAAATTGTGAGCATATCTGATACACAATCTTGAGAATTGCTAGCACATCAAAGTGAACACCGGATGTTTGTTGCAGGAGCTGGCGGTGGGGCCAGTTTCTCTGTGCCTCCTTGGAGCAGACGGCACCATGAACTCTTGCATCAACCACTGACATAATCAGGGGTCTTCATTTACTTTAGCTGAGCAAAACCAGGGGGTGGGTAGGGAGCAAGCAGAGCTTTTTAAAACAAAATATTTATTACTCATCTAGACATGATAAAACACACTTCCAGAGGAGTCTGCATCCCAACAATGTCTTAGAGATAGTCTTGCTCTATCAGCTTGTACCTTAAAGGATAGTGTGGGCCTTCAGATTTGGTTTTCAACTTTAAAATAAATCAGTGTCATTTGTCACTGAGTTGTAGAGTTGACAGTTGGAGTCAGAACCTCAGATTAACCTGAAGTGTTGACACAGTGTTATCACACAGCGAAGACTTATGGCTTTAAAGATATATTCAAGGTTCTTCTCTCCCAAAAACCTCTTCCACAAATGACAATGGAGAGCCCACATAGATAAAGTGACTGGCCCAGGATGGAAAAGTATTAAGTGGGCACACGGATAGCACCCAGATCCTCATGCCAAGATCTTTTCCTTGTGTGGCTGATTGCCAAGGTGTTCAGAGCTAATAGCAGCTCTTTCAAAAATGCTGCTCAGGTGGTGAAAACGTCATCTCACTTGAAATTCAGTAGAAGAGGGAATTTGTTGAAGAGGGAAAATAACTAGGTGGGAATACCAATTCAGGCCTCGGTCCATCTGAGGACTCTGTTGTAAGCAGAACTCAGCTTCTTTCCTTCTTGGATTATTTTCTGTATTAATTTCATTCAGGCTTGCTCCACCCTTGATGGTATAAGGCAACAGCCAGAAACCCCAGGTATAAACCTCTCCCTTTGGTATCTCTACACCCTGGAAAAGGGTATATTTCTTTCTCAATAAGATCAACAAAATTCAAAGAATTGAACATGATTGCTTTGGTTTGGGCCCAGCAGCCATTTGTGAGCCAACTGCTATAGCAGGGGTGACTGTAACACTCTCAATTAGTCAAATCACTAGTCAGTCACTAGTATGTCTACACCAGTGTGAAGGGATGGGTGCAGCATCTCCTTTGACAAATGATATAGCCTATGTTGTTTACTGCTAGGGATATACAGTCTGAAAAATACATCATTTGGCAATTTTGTCATTGTGTAAGCATCCAAAGAATATATTTGTACAAACTAAGATTGTTACAGGGTAGGCAACATTGTTTTGTGGGACATTGTCCTAATGCAGTACATCACTGACCAAAATGTAACATGCGGTTGAAGACTATATTTGTTTTTTTGTTTTGTTTTGTTTTGTTTTGGCAGAATCGGGGATTGAACTCAGGCCTTGCACTTGCCAGAGAAGTGCTTATTCTACTGAGCTGTCTCCCCAGCCCTGAAGACTATATTTGGAGCCTAAGGGCAATATAATTGCTATATGGAAAATCAAATTGTTATAACCCAAGAAAAGAAAATAGGTGCTGGGTAGGAAGACATAGCTGATATAAACCACAAGCACTGAGACTTAGTAAATAAAGAGGATTTCTAACAGTGGTTAGGCTTTCCTGTTGGATTCTGCTCTGCTGTAGAAAATAACCTCATGTGGCTAAGATAGATTTCCCAAGTGTAAAGAACACACCCCATCCTGAAATCAGAGAGCCAGTTTTCCTTGGGACTTTAGTCTGTGTAAAGATGGTGATTGTGAATGGGAATAATAAAGCCTTTCCCTGCATTCTCAAGACTTGGTCACTTTTTGCCTTCTGGGCCATTTTCTAGTAAATAAGCCCTTAACAAGGAGTCCTTTAATGATATTCCCTTGCCCTATGCTTTACGGCTATCACTTTTGCTGGATGAAAAATGGCATCTACCATGTAAGGTGCTCAAGGGTGAGGAAGGAGCTAAAGTGAAGTGAATTCGTCTGCTTAGAACTCCTGCCCCAAAGATACAGAGCCAAATGGGTAGGACATTCAAATGAAGAAGAAGTATAAATTTGGGCATCATTATGTGCTCACTGGACTCGTCTTACTCTATGACAAATTAGCAAAAGCAAATCAACTTGAGTACTGACACTTAAGCCTTATTTCCTTTAGTTTAAAACTATCAGGTCTCACCATGGGTGAAACATTGTTCACAGTTTCCTTTAAAAGCTACAAACTGAAGGCCAAATATAAACAGGGAACTTTGTAAATATGATTGCAAACACATAAATTATCATTTTTATCTGAAAAATTTAAAAATAGGATATGGCAAATACTATTCAACACTTAAAGGAGAAATGATGAACTTTGAAGAACTATAAAACTTACATTTAAAGATAATATGCTTTTTAATGTTTCTGATTTATTTATTTATTTGCAGTACTGGGGATTGAACGCAGGGCCTTGTACTTGCCAGGCAAGCCCTTATTTTACTGAGCTATCTCAGTCAGCAACTTCTAACATTGCCAGTCCTATGAATAACCCACTACTATTATAAATTACTAGACTATATTGTAATATTTTGCTGAATTCATGCACCTACAATATTTAAATGACAACAGGATACTCATCTCTGAAAAAACTAAACAAAGAAAGGGAATACAAATGAAGGACAATTTTGTAACTATATATTCAAAATTCTTAAGATACATATACAGACACTTTCTCTTAATTCAATGAATAGAAAGATTTGTTCTAATAGTGTTTGTGGACAAGATATCATGTCTTCATCATGTACTTTGAACAACTACTAAGAAGATAACAATATGCAATGTATTAATTATTGAAACTGTCCTACTAATCGGTTTTGAAACTGTCTCATTGCTATTTGTTTCTCAATAAAATTATTTTTTAAAAAAGATAATAAAATACCTTTTACCTAAAGGATTCCAATGAAGAAATGGGGATCACAATGGACTAAAGGTGTGATCCCCAAATTAAATTTTGAAAACCAATTGGACAATACACATATAAAAAATAATTTGATCTCAAAGCAAAACAACTTGGAACACCAATAAGACACCACTTTTACATTATTGGGTAAGCAAAAGAAAAGACTGAAAATTCCCAATGTTACCGTAGGTAATCCAGGTGAAAGTATAGACTGACAAATAAATGGTTGGGGGGGGTTGGGGCTGAATATTTACAAAGTTGTAACTTGACAATAAACATTCTGAGAAACCAAAACACATGCGAATCTTTAACTCAGCTTCTCTACAAATTTATCCAAGGAATGAGGCTAGAAAATACTCCAGCCAGCACCCAGGCATGCAAGTGGCACCACCCAGAGCTCTGTGAATATTCACTCCAGCTAGCACGTAGGCCAGATGTGTGTGTGTGTGTGTGTGTGTGTGTGTGTGTAGAACTTCCTCCGTCAGATAGGCCCAGTGTGGTACCATGCAGCAGAACTCCCTTCAGAGAGGCTAGAGGCAAGACCAACCCAGCTGATCCAGGAGCAAAACATCTTGCCAGAGTGGCACAGCAGGTTCACTTCCAAGGGCTGCAGCAGGAAGACATGGAGCACAGCAGCTAGACCCAAGCCACACCCACCTGGATGAGTTTGAACTTGGTAGATCTGGACCTGGTGCTAAGGTAATAACTGCACCAAAGCTCTACACCAAAGGTCAGAAGACAGTGCTATCCAAAATGACAAAGAGAAGGAGCAAAATGCATTCTCAGGTCCTGAGCCCACTGAGAACAATTATAGGAGACAATAACATAAAAGAAATTGGAAATCACACACCTGAACTCTATGATGTAATAGCATCTGAAGTAAAGAAACAACTGCAGAATGGTATAGAGGAAATCAGATCAGAAATAATTTCTGAAGTAAAAAAGAAATGATACTTTCTTGTTATATAGGTCTTGCTTTATCTTGGTCTCTTAACCATTCAGTAGAAAAGTATAAAAATGAGGTATAAAAAATAAAGCCTGGGGGGCCAAGGAGATGGCTCAGTGGAATAAGAGCTTCCCTGGCAAGCTCAAGGGCCTGAGTTCAATCCTTGGTTTCGCCTAAATAAATAAATAAAACCATATTAATATGCTAAGCTGTAAAAGGCTCAAGTCAACAACTTCTGTTATTTCCAGTCCAACAGATAACTACTATTATGGACTAGTGGACTATATTGGAATATTTTGCTGAATTCACACACCTGCAATATTTAAATGGCAAGGGAATACCCATCTTTGAAAAAAACTAAACAAAAAAGGGAATACAAATGAAGGACCATTTTGTATCTGTATATACAAAAGAGTTAAGTTAGATAGACAGCTACATTCTCTTAATTAAATGAGAAGAAAGATTTGTACTAATAGTGTTTGGACAGGATATCATGACTGCATCTTGTACTATGAATAACCACTACAAAGACAACAATATGCAATGTATTAATTATTGAACCTGTCCTACTAATCTGTTTTGAAACTGTCTCATTGCTATTTGTTTCTCAAAAAAATATTTTAAAAAAGAAATGATAACTATAATGAAAGAAGTACTACATACTTCTAAAGAAGACACTGATAAAAAATAGTGGAGAATATAAAAATGATGAAATCCTTGAATGAGCAATATAGGAAAGAAATAGAATGCATGAAGCAGATTCAAAGTGATATGCAGGAAACTAAAACCTCAAACACAAGCTGGAAAACTGTTTGAATGAAAGTGAAAACAGAGTTTCAGACCTTGAAGATACCATTGCTAATAAAAAGGTAAGAAAAGATCACTTAAAAATAACTACGATGCAGGAAAAAATAATTCAACACCTGCAAGATGATGCAAAGTAGAACAACATAAGACTAACAGGTATCAATGAGAAAGAATGAGTCAATACAAATGATATAAAAAGAATATGGGCAGAAATAATACCAGGAAACTTCCCAAATATGGGGAAACAATCTGACGTTCAGGGAACCAAAGCATATACAATTCCAAATAACATCAACCCAATTAAAAGCACACTCAGACATAATAATCAAGATCCCAGAAATTCAGCACAGGAACAGTATACCAAAAGCCACTAAAGAAAAGAAACAGATCACATTGAAAGGAAAAACCATCAGAGTAATGGCAGATTTCTCTTCACAAACCATCAAGTCAAGAAGAGCATGGAGCAAAGTACTTCAAGTCTTGGAAGAAAACAAATTCCAACCCAGACTGATATACTCTGTAAAATGGGGAAGTAAAATACTTCCATGACAAAGAACCACTGAAGAATTTCATGACAACAAAGCCAAACCTACACAGATTACTGAAAGAGATTCTAGAGAGGGATCAAACTCACTGTAATTCCATGAATGAGAATGGAAAGAACCCACTAAATAGGGCAAACAATTAAACAGAGGAGAAAAAGAGGTATACAACAGCAGTCTTTCAATTATCCTTTTGTATACAGCAGCAAAATATTTCCATCGGCATACTCTACAAGTGGACTTTTCCTGCACCCTATGGGTCATGATTCTGTCCAGGCCTACAAGATGGATATCTAGGACATAGCAGTAGCCCAGTCTCACAAGTCACACCTGGCCACTAGTGAGCGTCATGGACACCGTCCACGTCCACCACATACTAGAACTTTGTGCAAAATCCTATCCCCAAACTGTTAGAAGTGCTGGTCATATATTTTCCATTCCAGTAATTTTTGTTATGTTTTATTCTTTACTATCATGAAAACTTTTTCTTAGTTGATGTTTTTGTATATATTAACCTAATCAAATGCCATGTAAGTACTCTGAATTGATCGCAGCTTTGTACATATAATACACTACATTCTGGTCTCTTAGTTGGACTCACAATTTAATTTTAATTTTTGAATATTATTCTGAAATATTTAATTTAATTTTGATTTTGGCACAGAATGAACTATTGTATTGTCTGTAAACTCTTCTTCATGTTTATTTTAGACAATTGTTATATTCATTTCAGTTTATAAATAATTCTTTTACAATGTGCAACCCATTATCAATCATATGTTATGTATTCATTTCAAAAATATTTTTCTAAAATTAAATTTAGATAATATGTTACTACAAACAGCAGGATTAAAAGTATTATGACACATATTGTGTGAAAAACATAAAAAATTTAATGTCATCTTCTACTTTGTATTATATACAAAGCCTTCGAAAAATATTCAAGAAACATTAACCGTGGTGTTCATTTTTGCCCACTTGTGTACTTCTAACTTATTTCAAATGACCATAAATAAAACTAAGTATGTTTAAAAAGAAGGAACTGAGGAATGGTTTAAAAAGACTGAGGGATAGTAACCTGTCTAGTTGAGCAGCAATCTTTCCCTAATATGTCTCTTCCTCCCTCTCTCTCCTTCCTTCCCTGTCTTCTCCCCTCTTTCCCCTATACCCCCTTTCTTCTAGGAGGAGGCAGAACTGAAATTCCTATTTCTCCAGAGCAGTGGCTTTTGGTTTCATGAGGCATCACTGTCCCTGACTCTCCAGGCTGGAGAGAACCCTGACACAATGGTAAGCAAGCGTTCTTCAATCAGGGGGCTTTTGATCTTTACACCTGGACAGGCAATTCCGGGGTGAGATCAGACTTGCTCACACTCAGTGATGACCAAAAGACTTTTCCACACACCATAATGCAAAGTTTCCATTCATTTTAGAAATACAGTGTTTCTTAACATCCCTGCTGTCTTTCTACACAGATGCCAGCTTTTCTGGAAGTAAAGGCAACTGGATTTCAGTTAAATAATTTGTCTCTAGAGCTTACCTGGCATGCATTTCAATTCTTCTGCTTCCTATCTCCTGGATTTTGGACCTCATGATAAGATTCACTGCTGGTATCTCTGTGCTTTTCAGGGAATGAGGCTCAGCGTTGATCAGAACCCTTTGATGTCTAACTGATAAAGTGTGTGTTTATTTCAACAATTACATATCACACCCCTGCTGACTAATCAATTGATGTTGTTTTTCACCTCAGGTCAATTCTGGATTCTCAAAAGGACAGGAGATGTAAATTAGAATAGAATCATAAGGAAACAATAGTTCTAAGGTCGAAGAGTAGATCCAGTTGGCATGTTTTCAAATGCTCTGAGCCTCCTCCATTCCTCATCCCACCTCCTTCCATCCCAGTTGATTTTATTTTGTTTCACTTCACTGTTTCATTTTTCTGATCGTGGCTCATCTGGATGGAATTGCAGAGTTATCCTCTCCCACCTGATGGATAATTTCCTGCACTGCCTGTTGCAAGACAATCTGGCGAACACTCCTTCTTCCTACTGAGCCAAACCTTTTATAATTCTTCTAGCTCAGAAGCTACAGCAACTTAGAAGAGGATGAATGAGTCCTTTGGTTTGACCTACTTTTTCTTTTAGTTTCTAAGTATATGTCTTGAGCTTAATTTGGGATTATTAGGACTTGTTGAATTCTGAAGCCTGGGAAAAACATCTTCATAGCCATCTACCTCACCAGTGGTTTTCTCAGTATCTCCAAAATGATTACAGAGAGTAGATACAATTTTCTTCCCCACCTGTTTATGACAAGGCTCCACAAAGCCCCATCAAATTGAATGAGACTAGTTTAAGAAGTGTTCAGAAATCCTTGAAGGACATTCATCACCTCAAAGTTTCATCATAGCAGGCTGCAGCCAGGAAGGCAGATATTCTACATAAGAGGGCGAGTATTTTCCTTCCAGCTCTAAAAGTGTTTTGGCAGATACCCGGCCCCCACTCT
The DNA here is from genome assembly GCA_004027165.1 of Ctenomys sociabilis. Lineage (NCBI taxonomy): Eukaryota > Metazoa > Chordata > Mammalia > Rodentia > Ctenomyidae > Ctenomys > Ctenomys sociabilis. The sequence continues at coordinate 51,214 of PVKA01014526.1, forward strand.
TACCTCCTCCAAAGGTGTCACATCTTTGTTCTTAATTATAATAGAACAATATCTTTATGTTGGAAAAACTGGAACAGATTTTGAATGAAGGACATCAACTTCTGGTGGTAATTTAGACCTTATTTTCCTGGACTGTGATGATAGTTTCATGGATACATGTGTATATTAAAACTTATCAAGGCTGACACTTCACATGTATAGGTGATTGTACTTCAGCACAGCTCTTAAAAACCTATTTCCCACATTGCCCATTTCTGATCCAAGAATATCCTCCACTATCTTACATTGTTACTAATAAATTTGTTTTTAAGGGCCAGCCAGATGGCTCAGCAGTCTAAAGCACCTGCTTAGGCAGATCACAGGAGTGGGGGTTCAATCTCCAGCATGCTGTGCTGGGCCCATCCCTAGGCACACTGTGACAGTGATGGAGACTGGGTGTGGTGGCGTGTGCTTATAATCCCAGTGCTTGGGAGGCTGAAAATGGGAGAATCACTATAAGTCCAATCTATGTAGTGAGGCCCTGTACACTCTGTTGACCCTGTACTAAATACATTTTTTCATTAAAAAAATCACCTCCATAATAAAAGGTGGCTCAGGTTGTTTAAAGTGGCCTTGGGTCTTTTATCCCATTAGTTTGCTTATCGTCACAATCTAAGAACTTAAAGCTAAACTCTGTGTGTAGAAAAAAATACAGAAGGATAATTTGCCATCAAAAAGCAGACATGGAAGAGCCACAACGCCAGCCAACATTTTGGCCCTAGCCTTTCAAGTTCAGCGAAGACTCAGGACATAGGAGAACCTGTACTGCAATATCATGAGACTCAGATGAGCTCCAAATTTTCTGAGCAAGGAGATTGTGGAGCCACAGAGGAAAGAGATTGAAGTTCTATAGTGTGCCTGGGGAGAGTCACATGAAGAGAAAACTTTCTCTCAGGCTCTCACAGAGAGCAATCTGGTCAAGCATTGGCCG
>PVKA01014527.1:0-52198 GCA_004027165.1 Ctenomys sociabilis
TTTGGAGCTCACCTGAGTTTCATGATGTTGCAGTACAGGTTCTCCTATGTCCTGAGTCTTCGCTGACCTTGAAAGGCTAGGGCCAAAATGTTGGCTGGCCTTGTGGCTCTTCTATTTCTCCAACTCTGACTTGTGATCTTAGGTTGTTAACCATCCAGAAGAAAAGCTAATTAGTATCCTGCAGCATATGCCATTCACTATGCCTTATCTGACTCAATTGATTTTACTTGTTGTACGTTACCTTTTGTATTTCTGCTTTTCGCTTGTTATACTAGGGAGACTATACGATATTTACACATGTGTGTCTGGTTTATTTCACTTATGAGCATATGTTCAAGTGGCATCCACTTCAGTATAAATGCTTCAAACTTGTCATTCTTAATAGCTGAGTAATACTCCATTATATAGAAATACCACATCTTTTTCAGCCATTCCTCATGTGATGGACATCTTGGTTGTTTCCAAGATTTTGCTATCACACATTGTGCTGCTATAAACATAGGTACACAGATATCTCTATGATACAATGTATCCAGATCCTTTGGGAAAATTCCCAGTAGGGGGATAGCCAGCTTGAATGGGATTTCTAGTCCTACTCTTTTGAGGAGTCTCCACACTGACCTCCACAGTGGCTGTACCAGTCTACATTCCCACCAGCAGTGGAGAAGTGTTCACTTTTCCCCACAACCTCTCCAACATTTGTTGTTGGTTGATTTCCTTATGGTAGCCATTCTTTCTGGAGTAGTGTATTTTTCAAATTCACTACAGTAAACACAGCTTAGTAGCGCGAGTGGTGCCTTTCTAGCAAGTGCAAGGTCCTGAATTCAATCCCCAAACAAAATGAAAAAAACAAATTCATTTCCTAAAATGTGATTTTACTCTGAGTCTCATCTTATCAAATCCCAAAACATTTAGATTATTTCACTCCAAATTTATGCTAGTTTGATGATAGTAGCATAATAAATTAAACACAATTATCTTTTTTAAAAAAAATTAATTACTATCTAAACCCACCTGGTAATAAAATTATATTATAAATAAGTATATCATAAAGGTATACTAAGTTAGAACTATGTATTTATACTAATGTTTTTACATTTCAACATGAAATGCTAGTGCTAAAAGTTGAACCATGCTGGTTTATATTATCTTTATTAATTAACAAGGTTGTTTGAAGACAGGAAAACTCAAAAAACAACATTGAAGGAAAACATAAAGAACGTTTTTTATTGCTTTGGAAAAGAGCAATTTTAAGGTACAAATGCTTTATAAAACTGCCTGGAACCTAGAGTTTTCTAATAAATAAGAATTTTCAAAGGTCATCAACTCTGAGGCCTGTTCTCTGAGGCAGCTCTATCCATTTGCGAAGTTTAGCTGGTCCTTTAGAAGACGCGGGTCTCCTGCCATGCGGGCTACGTACTTAATAGAAGCAGAGTGCGGCACTTGAAAGGATGTCTCAGAATATTCGTGTCCCCTTTAATCTTTCCTGCCTGACAAAACAGGCGCGGAACTCCACGCTTGACCCAACACCATTAGTGGCTTTGGTTGTGTGCGCTAGGCAAGCAAAGGAAGCATCACGGGGGAGCGGAGTTGGCTGCGACTGGGCTGCAGAAGCCGGGGCCCCATCCATCTTTTATGATGTTCATCTTCTCTTCCATAAGATTTTAATGGACTAAAGTATGTCACGTATATAGAACTCGTGACAAAATGGAGCGACGGAGAGAAAATGACTGAGGTGGCTGCAGAAATAGATGAAGTCTTTCAAATGCACCATCTGAATACGACTTAAAATATGAAAGTGGGTTTTTTTCCGCTAAAATGCTTTTTAATAGCACAAGAAGATTTGTACTATAAAAAGTTTGAAAGGATTATTCATCCCAAGTGGATTATTTATGTTTGAAATGAATATTTATAGAGGATCTCTGAATTAGGTGGTAATTTTTGTCTTTGTTTAAACACTATTAACAATATGCAAAGTAAGGCAGTTCTTTTTAGAAAATATGTGGATATAAGCATTCCGATTGGCAGTCATTTCAGTATCTGCCCAGCGAGTGCATAAATGAGGAATAACTAACCTGTTATGCTCTTAATTAATGAACACCTGTACACAATGAAAGCACGGATGATTTTATGGATGCATGAGAATCCAACCAGGCAATTAATGCGCAATTTAAAATTCACACTATTGAAAACTAGCAAAAAAAAAACTTGTACAGGCAACTAATGAAAGCAGAAAAGTTGAGTTTTCTGAGGATGAATTTTATCCCAACCCATTTTGAATATTTTACCTGTTATTTTCTTGGTTGCTTAATTTTTTTTTCTACATCAAAAATCCCTTTGTATGGTTATTTGGCCTTAATGCAATAAATGGACCTTTTGTGATTCTTCAGTGGGGTAGTCAAGGTATGCTCAATTGTTTTAACACTTTATCTTCATTATTATAAACTTTATTTGATAACTTAGGAGTCAAAAATCCTAATTTTGGTCTAAATCTGTAACTATGGTATAAAATGGACACAATGTTTTTAGGAAAAAAAAAAGATACAGGGTCTTGCTATGCATCTTAGACATGTAGTGCTTCTCCTCTCAGCCTCCCCAGTGCTGGGATTACAGCCGGCAGCATCACACTTTCAGTGGCTGGCACCCAGGGCTCTGAGGCAGTACAACATGCGGTACTGGGGATTGAACTTGGGACCTTGTGCTTGTCAGGCGGGTGCATACGCCACTGAGCTATATCCCCAGTTCACAATTAATGTATATTTTTCATATGTTTCTAACATAATAATGCAAATAAGGGTGTACGTAGGAAAAGAAAAGAATGCTCCCTCATAAATCATGACACATTGAGTACCACAGCCAGACACTATTTTAGGTCCCTAGGATGAAATACAGACTAGATGAATTCCTCATTTTAATGTGCTTCTTAAACATTTTTATATTACTATCAAGTATAAAAACCATTACAATTATTTTTCTTCTCTGTATCTGATACTCCAATCTTTGTACGCTCTTTTTTATTATTTTCAAGTTGTCATTACATTATTGTTTGTGTTCACTGAAGTGACCACCTATTAGGTACTTTCTCAACAGACTACTTTTTTTAAATTAATTTTATTGATAAAGAAATGGCAATGAGACAGCTTCAAAACAGGTTAGTAGGACAGTTAGAATAATTAATACATTGCATATTGTTATCTTTCCAGCATTTATAGTATAAGATGTTGACAAGATAGCTTGTCTAAACACTATTAGTATAAATCTTTCTTCTCATTGAACTAAGAGTAAGTATCTTCAACAGACTATTTTAAGATACAAGTGATAATTTGAAACATGTAAAATGTATAATGATCAAATCAGAATAATTAACATTTCTATCTGCTGAAACTTTTATCATTTTGTTGGAAAGCTTCTAACACTTCTTTCATAGTTTTTTAAACATTAATGTTTAAACATTAATACAGCATTTTCCAGGACATGAAGATCTCAACAAGATTTTGTCCAGTGTAATTAAAATTCTACTCAAAAACTTCTTTATTCTTTTTTTTTTCGGTACTGGAGATTGAACTAAAACTTGTGTTTGCCAGGCAACCACTTATTCTACTGAGCTATCTCTGCAGCTCCTAAAAATCTTCTTTATTCTTTTTTCCTTTATGGTGCTGTCCTTTTAGGTACTGGACAAAATACCTTAATTTTCTTTTAAATAAAGTCACTAATTTCTTCTATGTAGTCCTTTACCAGAGATATTCACTGTAAAGGATCAAAGGAATGCTTTGCTTTGTAGGCCAGAGACCAGTTGGGTGTTTATTCGACACATAGGTTTCAATGAAAGAATATGTCATGCAAGGAGTATGTCTTCACCAGGGTAATTTATCCACATGAGGGGATGAAGGGCAACATAAAGAAATTCTAAAAGAGAATATAGTTCAAAGAAAGTGGTATCACTGGTGGGTAAGGTGAGCCAATTTATTTTAATTATTGGGTATTCAATATTGAATAAGTATCGAATTAGAAGAATAACTGAATTCAGTTTCACGGTAACATGAAGATAGCACAAAGGCTTGGAGAAAGCCAAAATATTTAGAGGCCTGAATTTGCAGAAACAAGAAGAAAAAGACATAACAACAAGAAAACTGCAAGAATTATTTTGAAGGATGTGTCTCTGTGGTATCTAGGTAGGAATAACAGGACAAATAACACAGTAGCAAGCGATACGGCAGTCACAGCTGGCTCACCCTGCCGTCAGAGTAAGCCCAAGCCTTCCTCTTCTTACCTGCCTCATTTGTGCGGATCATTCGTGATGGGGTGCTTGGGTCTCCGGTCCCAATGGGGTTGGTGGCCACCACTCGGAATTCGTACTCTACCCAGGGGTTCAAGTCCACGGCCACGGCTGACTCCATGTCTCCTGTGATGATTTCTGGGACTAGGCAGAGGGAGAGCATTTTGTGTCAGCGGAAAGACTGGCAAATGCTATGCATGACAACCAAGGATGCCACTTCTACTGATAGAAATGAAGAATTTCTCATAAGACATGGCTACAGCTTCTCCTGCAGTATCAGTGGCAGAATAAAAATCAATTTTGGGGAAATAAACACTGTATGTGCCAAAGATACTAAAACAATTTGCATTCTTTTCTTATCTTTACACATAGCTGTTATTATTATTGTTAGTATTTACTAAAAATTATTTTGTTAACCTTTGAGTCTGAGAGGAAAGGTATAATGAAGTAAAGAATTTTCTTCCATTTCTAGGGAAATTTCTTGAATAGTTTGTTTTTCCCGGTGCCAACAAATATATTTTATCACTCAACAGTTCCAAGCAGCAGCATAAGAATATATTTCTCTAATTTAAAAAAAATCCTACAATTTTTAGGATCTAACTGGACATATAATCTTTATGCAAAAGTGAATTTTGTGCTAAGATTTTTATAAAAATATGAAAATATTTATTAACACAATCATGAAGTGAATTTTTTTTTACATAGAATGCAACTGCTGTTTGAGGCCACTTTCACTTGTTCATCTCCAAGACATAGTGCTATAAAACTTATTATGGACCACAAGGGGCAACATGGGGAATTCATGGATGGCAAGATCCTCTGGACTACTGGCCCTGGTTTCTGCAGAGCCAAAATGTCTGGGGAGTCAAATTTAGGGGCTGCGGCTGTTGCTCTGAGGACAGTTCAGTTTTATTATGGCAAAGGAAAACTATGTCTTTTTAAAGTTTTCATGAAAATATTTTCTGAAATGCTTCAAAAAATGTTACACCACCTTAGCAGCTCTTTGCAAGGTGAATGAACAGAGCACGCACACTGTGTCTGCCTGACAAATCTCAGCAAACCCAGGGCTGATTTTCTTAACTAGTGGCATAAAGATGAAGGAGAAAGGCTGCCTCCCCTTGTCTCCCCTCCTAATCCTTGAAGCAATATTCTTGGCATTTGAGAGGTGGGAGACATTGTCAAGTGGGTGTATAGAGTGGTTTGACATCAAGCTACTCTTACTGTGCATCCAGGTGGGAAGGAAGAGAGCCCCAGGCACCCAGCTCTCCTTGCCAGGCTACAGTGTACCACCTTTGCTTGCTTTGGCCAGGATTTCTCTCTAGTTCACCTGTTTATGTCAGTGACTCCCACCAATTCAGACCTGCAAGACCATCTTTCCTTGATCTTCATAGAATTTGCAAATTTCCTACACTATCAGCTTAGATCCTTCTCTAATTCTTACAGTGCATTCCTCGTTCGCTTTGATATTCATGGTCTGTCATTAGCAAATCCTCTGTGCACTTATCGTGCTCTTTGAACAGCCTCTCACAGTTTTAAACATTCTTCTCAGGATATGCCTCCTAAAATACGTATGGAGAAAAATCATCCCTACACTCTACCCTGTTTAATAGATCTTCCTTGGCAAAACACAAGCATGCAGATATTTTTGCTTACAGAAATAAAGAAATGAAGCTCTCTGTTCACCTTTTGGTCTTCATCCTTCCTTAGGTTTCCTGTTTCTTCTATAGCAAACGTTTTTTAGTTGTCTGTGCTACTGCTTCTTGTCTCTATTTTCTTCCCGTTCTCTCTTGAAGCCTCTCTAGTTGGGCTCGCTCTTACACATTTCCACTGCATCACCTCCCATAGAGACTCCAGTGGTCCCTGATACTGAAACTTGAAGGTAGAGCTCCTATCACTGTATTCATCCTTTGACACAACTGAGTGTTCTCTCCTTTGAAATGCTTTTGAAACTTCTCTTCCTCTCCTACTTGCCCAGGCCTTGTCCATATTCCCAGGGATTCCATATTCCCTTCATAGTCCAGTGATACTCTAGAGGCTCAGCTCTCTCTTCAGTTTCTTCCTTTCCAGTGATCTAAGCTGTCTAATGATGTAAAATGTCCCCCTGTATGCTGCAGACTCCACCATCTGGAGTTGTGAAGCTCTTTCCTAGAATCATAGGCTCTATTATACATTGCTGTTTGAATAAAATCAGAAAGACTTATTCAGTGACTGACAATTGCTGTCTTACAGATCCATGCAAAATGTTGCAGGCTGGCTCAGATACTTTTCTATCTCCTTTGTCTGACTACAATTCATAAGCAAATTATGGTCCTTGTGGCTCAAAATATGGCAACTTCTGCACTGTTCCTAGCAGCTATTATCTGTACTAATTTGCTGCCCACAGTCTCTTGAGCTCTTCTCAGTAGATTTTACTGCCAAAGTTGTTATTGTCAAGGTCACTAGTGAGTCCATTCTGCTAAAACTGTTGGTTTCTTTATTTCTTAACAATTTTCAGTCCTCATTTTAATTGACATGCCCTCAACACTTGACAGTTACTATACATTCCTCAATGGATTGCACTCATTTGTCTTGCAAGAAATCACAGTATTTGACTTTACTTTTACCTCAATAATTGCTTCATCTCTATCTCCTATAGTTTGTTCTTCTCTCCAGATTTTCTCCACATTTTACTATTGGAGTGTTCAATTTCCATGTTCTTTTCCTCTTTAATACATATTTACTTGTTTGGAACAGGTATGCAATCTTATGGTTTTAAATGCAATGTAGAGACCAGTAAGTTTCCAATTTTTATATTAATTCAGAGCTTTTCACTTACAGTCCAGACTCAGGTATCCTACAATCTACCTGGACTTTCCATTTGGATGTCTAATAGATACATCACACTGGTGATCTAATTCTACACAGTCTGGTCCAATTTTGCAAATTTTTCTATGACACTCGACAGACATTCTATTGTAGAGTTGCTCAAATACAAAACAAATTTTTTTTGCTAGTCCTTTATGTTCTTTTCTTTTTTTTGCCTTTTTGAGACAAGGTCTCACTATGCAGTTCAGGCTGACCTTAAGCTCACTTTGTAGCTCAGGCTGATCTCGAACTCACAACAATCCTCCTGCCTCAGCCTCCCAAGTGCTGGGATTACAGGCCTGCGCCACCACGCTCGGCCTTTATGTTCTTTTCTATTATACTTTTTATGTCCATGATGAGAGGAAATCCCATACAATTTACTTCCTGATGTTTTCAGTTGTGACAGTTTTCCTAAGTTCCACTCTGGGAACTTTGAAACACCAACATCTCTCAAGTACAGCAACTTCCCACTAGATCAGCGACTTCACGTGCCTTCTTGACAGTCTGGCCATGGCAGATGTTTCAGAGCGTCAGTCCTAACAAACAGCCTGCTGTGGAATGCATGCTGCAGGCTCCCCAGTCCTGTGATAGTGTATTTTTAACACAGATTGAATGAATGTATTAAAAGATAAGACTTAAAATTTCAACCATCCAGTATTTCTCCATTTCTTTCAGGGTACCCTTCATGATTCGAGCATTCCAGTTTTGCTCCAAACTCATATTTTTCTGAACTTTGTTCTGCTATTACCTCAATAGTCTTTGAAATATCTTGCATATAATGCTTTGATCAGGAAATAATTAAGGGTAAGTGAAGTCCTAAGGTATGTGGTGTGGTCTCAGTATCTGACTGCCTCTGTGTCTGTGTCTGTGTCTGTGTCTGTCTCTCTCTCTCTCTGTGATGTGAACGCAAAAAGAAAGTGAACATGTGTAAAACAGTAAGTAGTGTGAGAACTAAATTTCTGGTTTTTTAATAAAGTAAGCCTGGAGCGTTATGTTATTTTTTAGTAGAACCAGGCTATAGCACTCTATGCATTATCAAAGCCCTACCACAGTAACTTTGGTCCCCTTTGTGCCATATAATTTTACCCTACAGTGTTGGATTCTGCTTTTGATCATCCATAGTCTATTGAGAACTTTGAAGATAGTACCGTTTTGGTGTACTGTTTTGCAATCCTTTAAATACACTACAACTGGCCTACTTATGTTGTTGTGCTCGTTGCTTATCCTTACCAATGAGGTAGTCTTCATAGTAGGGGTTTTGTTGTGAATTGTTCTGCTTATCAATATATCCTAAGTACCTAAAATAGAGGGTCTCACTGCTAGGTTGGACTTGTAGTGATCCACCTGTGTGCAGCCTCCCAGAGAGCTGGGATAATGGCTGCATGCCAGCACACCCAGTCTCAATTGACTTTACGAAAACACACACACCAAAACAGTACTATCTTCAAAGTTCTCAATAAACTGGATGATAAAAAGCAGAATCCAATTGTCTGGTGCAATGAAAATCTGCAGAGTTAAGTTTTGTTTGAGTATGCATATAATTATTGAAGGATTTATGTTAGAGTATGCGTAAAAATATCCTTTCTCCCAAGGCTACATATATTTATATTCTCTTGGTCATTAATATAGGTCATAAAGATGTACCCTCAAAGCTCACATTCCCCCCTCCCCAGGATTCTAAACCCTTTAAAGTCACATTAAAAAACTTTTTTGGAAAGTCTAAATTCAGTGTTTCTTATCAGGGATATAAAATAATTGTAGAAAATATGAACTGAAGATATTATAGTCCATGAAGCATTGGAAATGAGTTAGCAACAAAGTTTTGTTTTATGAAATCAGGATTTTGATTTTAAATGCAAAATTATGGGTGGTTAATATAATAGATAATTTATAACAAAGAAATTGTTTCTAACAGGTCTGTAAGCATTTTTTTTTTTTTTTTTTTTTTTTTTGGTGGAACCAGGGATCGAACTCAGGCCCTTGTGCTTGGTAGGCAAGCACTTATTCTACTGAGCCATCTCCCTGGGGCCTCTGTAAGCATTTTAAAAAATGCTTCTATTTATTTATTTATTTATTTATTTATTTAATGCTGGGTCTTGCTATGCAGCTTGGGCTCATAGTGATCCTCCTGTCTCAACCTCCCCAGTGTTGGGATTACAAATAGGCACCACTATGCCCAGTTTCTGTGATCAGCACAACATGCAGTACCAGGAATCGCACCTGGGTCCTTACATTTGTCAGGCAGGTGCTTAGACTGCTGAGCTATCTCTCTAGCCCAGTAAGCATATTTTTAGTTTCAGGTAAAGTGTGTTTCAAACAACACACAAACTATTACAGACAGCAGAGGACCTCGCACTGACTCAGGGGAAGAGTCTTGTGGAAATATCTTGTCTACTGGAAGAATCCCATCCAGGAATATATTGAATATAATACAAAATACCCTGTTAAATGGGAAAATGTAATCAATGGAAGCGTGGAGAACAAATTCATAGACCCTTTCCACCAGATTGAGAGAGAGGTATTTTGAAAGCAGCTGAATTAAGTAAACAGACAATCAATTTTATGCTTATAAGTGGTTGATTCTGTTCAGCAGACACAGCCAAATACTGTACTAGATAGTCTAATATTGCTCAATAACATGAAAAAGCAGGGTTTTACATTAAAAGGAAGTTGTTTCAGTAGGAAAGAGATTTGTAAGTGAAAATTTTCTGCGAGTTGTTTTCCTACTTTCTTCAAGATGAATGTGTTACCTCTGGGTCATTTGTGGGAAGTGGTATATGCAAATATATTCTAAGATGTCATCAGAGGGCTGACCAAATAGCTCTGGGGATTAAAGTGCCTGCTTAGGCAGACACAGCAGCCTGAGTTTGATCCCCTGGTGTGCCGTGCCAGCCCTGCCCCTGGGGCATGGTGAGAGGGCAATTGAGACTGGGTGTGGTGGCATGCACCTATAATCCCAGCTCTTTGGGAGGCTACACACAGGTGGATTACTACAAGTCCAACCTAGTGGTGAGACCCTCTAGACCTTTACAAAAACACACACACACACACCAAAACAGTGTGGTCAGATCGAAGCTCCACAAGCAGCTTTTCACTTCAACAAAAACATTTATGTAAGGCACAAATGGACTAATCCATTGGTTGAATTTCTTTCTGCATTCAGATATTTTATTGCTCCTTACATTTTGCTTTAAAATAAGTGGATCAATTTTGACTTTAAACATAAGCACACATCCCTAGCAGGGATGGACAACTGTTCTGAGGGTGACATTCTATAGTCTTAATTTTTTTTATTTTAAAGAAAAGAAAAATAAATAAAAAAGCAATGGTATAAAATTTCAAATCTTTCTTTTAATTGAATTAAGAGAAAGTAGTTGTATATCCTATTCTGTATATAGAGATATAAAATGGTCCCCAGTTTATATCCTCTTTATTGTTTAGTTTTGTCAGAGATGGGTTTTTCATTGCCATTTAAATATTGTAGGTGAGAGAATTCAGCCAAATAATCCAATATAGTCCAGTAGTCCTTAATAGTAGTGGGTTATTTATAGGACTGGCAATATCAGAAGTTGTTGACTTGAGCATTTTACAGCTCAGATATTAATATGGCTTTACTTTTTATACTTTTCTGCTGTATGGTTAAGACCAAGATAAAGCAAGACCTATACAGCAAGAAATGTAACTTTTGTATCTGATAAGTTCAGTCAAGTCTCCTCAGGATTTACCCTGAAACCTAGTACTACACTTTGTAGATCTTTTGTCAGTGTCAGCCATGTAGATGAATCACAACCATTGCTTGACCAATTTGCACTCTGTGAAAGCCTGAGAGAACTTTTTTTTCTCTCCATGTGACTCTCCTTAGGCATACTCTACATTGATCATCACTCACCTCTGTGGCCCCATAATCTCCTTGATCAGAAAATTTAGGAAACCACTGAGCTACAAGATGTTACAGTACAGGTTCTCTTATGTCCTGAGTCCTCATTGGCCTTGAATGTCTAGAGCCAAAATGTTGGCTGTCCTTGTAGCCCTTCTTTTTTCTCTAATTTTTGGTCTGCAAACTTAATTTAACCCTCAAGAAGAGATATTATGACCCTAAAGTATAGGCAGTTGAGCTTAACCTCATTCCCTGTCTGAATATGAAACATCTTAGGCAAAATGGAACAGGTATTTTTCCATCAAGTACTGATATGTTGAACTTTAAATTTCTACAGAATGTGAAGAAAAAAATTTAAAAAAAAATTTTAAAAAATAGTAATAAACAATTACATATTTTTACAGAGAAATTCAGAAACTAATAGTGTTTGGACAGGATATCATGTCTGTATCTTGTACTATGAATAACTACTGTGAAGACAACATCCAAGGTATTAATTGTTGTAACTGTCCTATTATCCACTTTTGAAACCGTTTCATTGCTATTTGTTTCTCAATAAAATTAATAAATACAACAAATAATACTATCAGTATTGTTGACCTTTAATAAAATTGCCATTAAAATATAAAAAAATCAAAACAAGATTGGAGGATAGTACAATGGTTAGTACATTGTGTATTGTTTTCTTCAAAGTAGTTGCTCAAGTTACAAGACATAGGCATGAAAAACTGACCAAACAATATTTAGGCACAAATGTTTTTTTTTCAATGAATTAATGTAATTAGAAGTATGACTATCTTAACTATCTATATATGTGATATATATATATACATACACACACACACACACACACACACACACACACACACACACACACACATATATATATATATATATATATATATATATATATATATTCCTTTTGCCTTCTTTCTTTTCTTCCCCTTCCTCATTCCAGTTTCTCTTTCCTTTTGAGGAGTTTCTTCCATTTCACAACATCTATTGAACCTTTTGGGTCCTATTTACTTATTTAGCTTCTTATATAGTTTGCAAATATTGTGTTAAATATATATCTGATAACCACCAACTGAAGATGATTTTATGTATCCCTAGTGGATGGCCTAATTTTGAGAAAGACATTCTGGATAAACATAATATACAAAATGTAGGAGCTAGCTGGGTGTAGTGGTAAATTGTATCCCCAGTACTCTGAGAGAATGAGATAGAAATGCCCTGGGAAACCTAGCCTGTTTAAAATTAAAGCTAATGTTTAAAAGGATTGGGGTTGTAGATCCATGTGAGGGCTCTGGATCAAATCCCTACTACTGCCAGATATGGTCGTGCATACCTGTAATCTCAGGCTGGAGTTCAATACCAGCCTGGGCTACAAAGTGAGCTCATGCTGAGATATTCTGTCTCGATAAGATAAAAATAAATAAATGAATAAATAAGTACATAAATAAATCTATAGAACCATATAAATAAATAAAGAACTATAATAAAATCCTAATAACAGACATTAAAATACTGGACTGTTTACATTAGATTTCTTTTTATATACAAAGCAAATGTATGACTATAAAGGAATAGCTCAAGGAACTAAGAACTCGGGTGATAGAACTGTTCTACTTCCCATCTCAGAAGTTATTGAAATATCTACTATAAAACTTCGAACTTTACTTTCCAAGATATCGCCCATTGAACTGGTGACCCAGAGCTGAGGCTTGAACATTCCTTGACAACATTGCCCCAGTGTCCATTTCCTGCTTTGCTAATTATATAATGGTTATAAAACATGTTATAATCAGGACAATCTGAGGAATAGGCTTACTATTTTTTGCAACGCCCATGTAAGTCTAAAATTATTTCAACAAGCAAATAAGATGCAGTCACACTTTGGGAACTGAGCAAAGAGGACAGTATGGGAGCCTGTGTTTCTCAGGTTTATGTAAACAACTACTCAGTAGTCACTCTTGGGATAAGTAAGGATAAGTTTCCAGAATCTGAAATCCCCCCAAGTGAGCCTGTGAACAGATTTACCTCAAGAGGTAGGAAGTTGTTCTGTGTCCAACCACTGCCCCCAAATCTCTCACCTGTCCTCACGGTCTGCCAGCCTAGGGAGAAGGGGCTGCGAGCCTGCAGGTTGTAGGAGGAGATGGGACTGTGGTTGTCGGTGGCTGGAGTCCAGGACAGTGTAGCTGTGCTTTCAGTGATTTCCTCAACAATTACTATCCCTGGTGGGCCTGGGGGACCTGTAGGGAAAAGGCAACAGATAAGGCTAAGTGCAGACCATTAGAAGCCACAAGAAATTGTATTTCCAATGTAGATCTCATCAAACTATATAATCATCTTAATGAAATATGTATTCAGTAATAAAAATTGACAGCAAAAAGTCATGGGCTGCAAATTGGTTTCCAGGATTTCTGGGGGGATCTTAATTATAGATTCAATATTTTTCTGGCACTTTGTAACCAGAGGCAACTATGAATTAGCATTATATTTTATAGGAAAAGAAAAAAATAATTAAAAGCAGACATAAGGATGTGAATGTCAATATCAACTACAGCTGTTGAAATCAATCACAGTTTACAAAGGCAGCATCAGAGAGTGACAGACAATGCTATAAAGAATGAAAACAATTCCATTCATTCAAGCAGCTATTAGTGGATGGCACTAATTTTATGTTCAAAAAGTCTACAATATACAAAACCTGGGAGGTAGTCTGTCAAGCACCTAAACCCCAACAAAAGAGATACGAAAGGATTTGAAATGATGATGGTATAGAAAAAAGAAAGCACATATATCTATGTCAACCATACATAAAGTTCTACAAGGAGCTTAAAGGAAGCTGTAATTAGTAGCTTTTTGTTTTGTGGTATGGAAGGCTAGTGAGTCAGAGGAAGCCAATTGCCTTTTGATGATGAAAGAATGGCAAAGAACAGTTGTGATTAATCTGGGCATCAGTGGACTTCATCTTCAATGAATAACCATGATCTGATTTGAAGAGAAATGCATCATTATTCCTAAAACAGTTATTTTAATAAATAACATTCAAAATATGTAGGCATTTATAATTAGTGGCTTAAAGTAATGTCAGTTTTCTTACTGACATTTTCTGTCTAACAATATGAACAATTGAAGTTACAAAATGGGTTTTATTTTGAGTGAAGACTTTATGCTGGAACTTTTAAGTTATAATTACTGAACTGGTTCTCCTATAGTCAACTGCTCTCTGGATTTTGTGGTTTGGAGGTTGAAGAGGTAAGGACTGAGGTTGATGTCATGGAATTAGCACATGACTCAGTGCCAAAACCAGAGCAGTTAGTGAAGACCTGCGTGTCATGGGGACTGTTGGAAGAAAGAATAGTGACACAGACAAGTTTCATTGCCTTTTCAGGGCACATGACAGTTCTAGAAGCTGAAGGACAAATATTTTAGGCTGAGGAGCAGCTGCAGGAGATGGCGGAGAACACAGATGTGAGAAAAGGGACTGTTTGCTCCACTTGGAAGGTGACAGAGAGAAGAAGGTGCCTGTGGGAAAGGAATAATGGGTATCCCTGGGATGGAGCAGCAACTAAGAGAAGTCTAGGAGAGTAGGTGACAGCAGAATGCAAGGAGAGAAGAACATGAAGCATTTGGAATGTGGTTGGACTCTAGACTATGTTATTTTGAAGTACAACTGGGCAAGTATACAAGGCTGGTCAAGTGCAAAAGGCTGGGCAAATGAGAACTGAAGGAGTTAAGGGCATCTACGTAGCTAGAGGGCTCAGAAGTGTGTGAGTGTCTATCATTACAGATGCCGAGGATGTGGACGATGTGGAGAGGTGGTGAGGTGAGGAAAGGGCAAGCTAAAATTACTGGTGGCAGTGGGCATATGTGGGGTCTGGAGTCTGGTATACCATGGGAGACCGATACAGTAGTAGGAGTTGTATTGTGAAGGGAAATTGCAGAGTTTGTGATGTGTTAAAGGTAGGGTAGTTTCAAGTGACATTTTGTTTTTTAGGAGTGAAATTGAGAACATGATTATTAAGTTTGGCAAGGTCTAGGCCTTATATAAAAACATGTTTAATAGGCTCAACAATATCAAAACCCATTAAAATAGTGGTTAATGATGTGCCAAGGGAGATAAACTGGATCCAGGTGGTTAAGAAGGTATCTGACAAGTTAGACTGCTGACTGTAACAACGGAGTGTCTATGATAACAATGCTACAGTTATGATATTAATTACAAGTACAGCAAAGGCTACCATACCCTCTCTGTCTGGTGCTATAAGTTATTTCTAGACATTAACATTTTTATTCATGACTAGGTCACTGTGAGGTGGACATTATTATCCCTATCTAATGGAGAGATTAATGGAGATTGTTTGGTGAAAAATAAGCAGTCAGTGTCATTACTGCACATTTGATTTCATGTTAGGTAATGGGAATCAGAGTCCATCCCAATGAGAGGAATACTTGCCAAATTTGTTCTGCTATGTATGACAGCTGAGATTTGAATATAGATGTGATTATGAAATCTGATCTGTTGAAAGAAGCAAAGATACTTGATCATTTGCTATCACTCTAGGAAATAATTTCTATTGCTAGAAGATAAAGAAAGACAGAAAGTGTGTGTGTCTGAGAAAGGCAATTTAAAATTACTTAGAAAGGTAGAGACATCATTTGAGGACCACATGAAGGACTTTGCTAGTCTGTGGCTAAGGGGGCCACCCTGCCTTCCTTTCCTTTTTGTGTAAGTGATGAATCCTTCCCTGAAAAGCTGAACTGATCTTGTACTTCCCTGAATCTGAACGGTTCTGTGGCTGTCAGACATGTTAGGCAATGGCGGAAGTGACGCTGTGTAACTCATGGGGCAGTGTTTTGGGGAGCTTTGAGCTTCACCCTAGCGCTGCTGGAACAGAATAATGGGAAAAGCCAACTGCCACGGTAGAAGTCCTACTACACTAAGACCACTGTTTGGGACAGACAGCCATGCTACCCTTCTGGGGGGGTCCCCAAGGGAAAAAGACAGCCAACCTGAAAGCAGCTCTTCCAGGTTCCCAGGTCAGGTACCAGGCACTCTCTGGGGTGCCCTAAGACTCACTGATTCCACAGCTGTACCTGGTGTTAAGCCTTGTCTTGCACTACATATTTACAGTTTGTTCTTATTTTTATTGGATTTTCAGGACTATCTTGCTGTTTTTTCTCACAGAAATTGCAGGAGATAAAATTAAACTTGATGAAATTTGAAACAGTAAATAAAAAAGCATTAAAAAAATTAAAAAAAAATCTAAAAAACATTTAAAATGAAAGTGAAAATTTGGTACCAAGCATACTACATTATCCTGCATCAGCTCTACTTTTTAAGCCTGTAAATAGGACTGGAGAACAGGTCCCTCTAGACACACAAAGGTATCTGGAAGCAAGGATGGGGTGACTCACTTAAAGAAGACCTGAGCATGTCCTCCTAACACCAAATGAAGAGGAGATGTAGCTACTGTCTGAAAGAATAGACTACTTCAGACAAATAAGTGTGATAACTCAGGACATAACAAGCCACTTTTCAATGTTTGTCATGTAGTTTACTCATTTACAGTGATTCATCTATTCCAAAGGTGTACTCCTGGAGACTGAGTTGAAAAATAATAAAACTTTTTGATAAATAGTAATAGTCAATGTTATAACTAGATTTTATGTAGGAAATTACCAATTAATATCTGTTAATGCATATTAACAGCTATTTATTGAAGTTTTTACCTTTAGGATATAATTATGTGGAATTACAATATACACTTATTGTGAAGGCATATTATCTACTTAACTTCCTTCTCATTTTATTCATTTTAAAGAGAATAAAGAGAGTAAAAAAATAGAAATGATACAGAATTTCACTAAAAATGGTATGAACAGTGGTTGCTTTACTGCATATTGTAGATTATTGACTGTGTATTTATTTTTCTATAAGAAAATATCTACTGATGCGTGCCCCTTTAGGCCTGCGAAGTCCAGCTTCATATAGCACTTTATGTGCTCATCTGATGCTTCCTTGCCATCATGCCCCTCAACGGTGTGGAGGATTCTCTTAGATTTGTTTACTGCTCACTGACCTATCGTGGGTGGCCCTTTCCTTATGTTTTCAATCCCACAGGAATAACCAGCTCTTTCCAGGAGTTGGAGGCTATAACTGGGAAATGAGTATTGTGATTACTTTTTAAAAAACGAAGTATTTTATTTTCATTGTTTGGAAAATCTCCACATTTAGTGAATACAAGAGGTAATTAAAAAAGACAATAAAAGTTTAAATTAAAAAATATTAGAATAAAAGACACACTGTCACTAATCCCCTTCAAGCACACACCTTCTTGTCACTTTCTGAGGCAGGTTTGGAAGTCACTGTTCACAAGTGTGTTTTATGAGGTGTGACAAAAAATACGCTAATGGTGCTGCCAGGGAAAGCAAGACCATAAAAATAGTGTGGTATGTCTTCATCCACCCCTTATTCACCAGATGTGACTTCATGTGACTTCCGGCTTTTCAGCAAAGTCAAAATGACCATAGAAGGTAAATGTGAATCAGTTCAGCACATTAGACGGCCACTATAGCACAGCTACAGTCCTCCTAAGAAGGACTTCTATAACTGCCTCAGGAGGTGACAAGGATGATGGGATGTGATGAAGCATGGTGGGGTGTTTTGATAGGTGTTAATGGAAGTAGTCTTCAACTATAATCATTTTTAAAATGTAAACATGCACTATGCACATTGCTCACTCTTGTTTCTACCGGCATACCCACCTCCTACACAGCTAGCCTCCTACGTACCTCTTGTCAGTCATCTTTGCAACTCTATCCCTCACACACAGCTCTCCACTCCTGTCACAAGCTCATTTAACACTTCAGGCTTCCCAGCACACATCTCTACAGAAGCTTTGCTTTCTTAGGCTATTTTGTTACTCCTGACTATGCAGGGACACTGTATTTTATGTATTCACTGTACCATGTACATTGTATTTAGAGTTGACATCACAGTAAAAACTTCTGTGGATGATTCTGTGACCAATTTATTAATTACAGTCTTTCTCCTTGTCTTTTAGGTATAGAAGGGCTGGAATTATAATTTTTTGCTGTTATATTTCAAGTGCTTCATATATTGCTTAGCAGACAATGTGTTATGGTATAGATTTAAGCAAATGACTAAATTCTATTAGCTCAATAGGTTAGTGTAATTGTTGAATTAATATTTTATACATTTTTACTTTTAAGACATTAACATGAAATACATTAATAATCATTACAAAATATATATACTACCCTTCTGAATGAATGCTCTAAATATATAGTACAAAGACTTTTGTTATGTTACTTTCTCATCTTTGTTAAATGCCAGTAATTAGATGCCCACCTGGCGATGGTGAATTGCTCAATATAAAGGCAAGGCTATTAGTGTCTTTCAAAGTTTGATGAGCAGTGAAATTTCTGGCGTGTCTGTAAAGAGAATGTAGACTTAATGAGCTTTACCTAAGAGCTACTGAATTCCAATTTCTAAGATTAGAGCTCTAGACTCTATATTTCGTACCAGATGCCTAGGACATTTTTATGCAAGCTGTAACTCAAGAAAAAATTGATCTAAAGGGAAGAGAGTTGGACAAAGACTCAGAAGAGCTTTATTGTAGTTTTTATTCTTGCATGTGAAGACTTTGAGGCCCAGGGCAAATTTCTGAACCTATTAAGTCTAAATTTTCTCACTTTATAGAGAGCGTGATAAGACAAGTCTTACTATCATGAATATTTTACAGGATGATCCCTAAAAAGTGCTTGGTAGGTAGGGTGCACTGATTGGGCCTCTCATTCTTGTGACGTGGCTAGTACCACTCAACCTACAGCAGTTAATTCCTTGCTAATGAAAACAAGAGACTGGATTTGATCAAAATAAATGAGGAAACATATGAATTAAACAGGTAAAAAGTTATTGGTGTGATTAGCTTCAACGGTATCTATCTACTTCAGAGATTACAAGAAATAATAGTGCTGAAATGATAATAATTTAGTGCTATGCTCAGAGATAGGTAAGTTCTATCTCGTGTTATGGTGAATTTCACATTAACACCTGCTTCCCAACTGGAGGGTGGAGCCTCAGAAAGCTTATGTGTGACAGTGGATCTGGAGAGTGACTGGGACGGCTTACATATGCCTCCTGCTTTTACTGTTTTGTGTTCATGTAGAACACTACTGCACATAATTCAGAATAGCTGGAATGTGCAGATTTCAATATTATGAGCAGAGGAGATATTTTTACCGAATGAGAACAGACTAAACATCAGGAAATGTGTATAGAGATACTGTGAATTTCTTGGCCACCTGGCTGATCCAAGCTGCACCTGTCCGAGGATAAGGTGGGGAACTAAGACCTTCTCCTCCTTCCCACCGTGTATTGCCTCGCTCCATCAGTCTTGGCAATGGCACCTGCATCTACTATTGATCAACTGAGAAAGATCCATCTAAGGCAGTCATGTCATGAGAATTTTAGAGTGTAAGATGTTGAGTCAGGCATAAGAACATGACCTAAGGTGCTATGATGGGAAGGTATGACTGCTTGCACCACAGCTGAGAGTGCCAGCTGTACATGAGCAAGAAAGCCTTCCCCTCTGCCTATTTCCTTGGGAATAAATTTTAGACTAAGGCAACATTGCAGGCTGTGGAACACAGATGGTGCCTTCCAGGATCCTAGAAGAACATTTTCTCTACTTTCTAAGCCAGTTTGAATTAGGCTTTCTGCTTCGTAAAACTGGGAGTTTCCCAGGATAGGATATATCGCCAAGGGTTGCCCTTGCTTATAAAGGGTACACCCTAAAATGAGAGAATTTCTTTCTTGCTGGGAATTACTAAAAACACAATGACTTATGTTTTTTTATATTAACATAAAAACTTTCAAATGGACTATTCAAAATTTTCCTTCTTGGACATACATTCTTAAAGGACCTCTATGCTCTTCTTTGTGTGTCCTATTTAATTTTTTCTCATACACCCCAATTAGTCAAAATTTAGCATATGTATCATTCTTTGCCATTTGCTATTTTTAAAATTTCAGTTTGTTAATTAGTGCATGTGTGTAGTACATAGCACTGGCATTCCTCATGGGAAGCTGTCCATGTACACACTGCCTTCCACTATGATTTCATTCCTTGTCCCTCCCTTTCTCTTCCTCCTACCTTCTTGTGATCCCTCCCTACTTTGAGAAAGATCTACCTTCTTATTTCTTTTTCTATTTTTCATTTTATTTTTTTTTCTATGTTTCTCACAGAAGAGAAACCATGTCTTATTTAAGTTTGTGTATCTGATTTATTTCACTCAAAATTATGGTTTCATGGTATGGTCATTTTCCTATGAATGCTCAAATGTGTCTTTCTTCATGGTAGCGTATTTATAATGTGTGCAAATACATATTCTTTGTACATCTGTTGATGGCTATGTGGTCTAATGCCAAGATTGAGCTATTAATTATGCATGATCATGGGTCTGCATGTGTGACTGTAATAGGATATCTTGAACTTCAGTAAAATATTTTGATCAATACTTCTTGTGATAATGCATGTGTGTGTACTACCAAAATTGGAATGGATTAGAAAGTGAAATGGAGCCATGAAAAATTCTGAGGGACTTACAGAAAGAGGAGTGGAAAATTCCAAAGTTCCTGAAAGTCCCTTTATCTTAAGCTACTCTCAAACTTTACTTACTTCGCTGTGTCTCTACTTTATTGACATATAAGATGCAGCAATATATCATACAGCATGTGATTATTATTTATTCAATTACTTGCCATACTCTGCCTGTTCTATCTCATTTACCTGACTCTTAATCTATTTGAGGAGAAGGATTTCATATTCATCCAGTCATACAGTATATTCCTCTATTTCACCAGTATTGAGGAAACCTTTACTATAACTGGCCTTGAGATAAGGTAGTATCTGAGATAAGGAAGGCTGCCCTTCCCCATATGAGTCCTACATGCTGGGAGGAAAAGAAATGTATCAACCAGTGAGATAATTTCAGAAAGCAATGAAGAAAGTAAAGCAGGGTGAAAATCAGGCAGGGGAGAAAAGGACAGTGGTAGACAGGGAGCTGAGGAAGAGCTTGTGAGTGAGCCAGCCATGAAAGGGTTCGGCAAGACCTTTCTGGGAGGGGCCATCCATGCAAAAATTCCCAAGTGGGAGTAAGCACTCATATTTGAGGAGCATTTTAAGCTCATGTAGTTGGAGGAGAACAAAGGAGGGCAAGAGAGGAAGGAGATAGTGTTGAAAATATCAGCTGCTGGAATCCACTAAAGAGAAGCATTTGGAGGGAATGGCAAGGAATTTGCATTTTGTTCTACATGTACCTTGAACATCATTGGCTAACACATGAGAAAACCAGAAGAAAAATCTTGAAACAATTGAGCACAGGTCTGATGGAAGCCCTTGGATGCTATAGAAAGCTTTTGAGAGAAAACCTGTTGTTAAAACCACATAAGCATTTTTCTTTGCAAGAGCACTTTAAACAAATGTCAGCCATGAACATTCAGCAAATCACTTTTCCAAAGTTTTGCTTTTGGAGGCCAGGTATTGCAGGGTTGTTGCTCGGTGTGGATGTCAGTGTGGTCCTGGTACTGTGGATGTCTCTGAAGCACCCAGGGGTATTGGTCCTCTGCAGTCTCACTTGTATTTAAAGCATGGTGATTCCATTTGCTTGTAAGTGAAGCTAGAAGTGACACTACCCTTCCCCATACCAGACTTATGAACCTGGAATTGATGGCATTTATCCTGTGTGTCACTTTTGACTATATGCTTGATGTTAGAAGACTCAACTTTGACTCAAGTCTGAAGGAGTTAAGTGATTAATAGAGATTAATGAATTCTAAGCAAAAGTGTCAAGTGTCATTTTTGCCTGTAACATTTAATTGCCAATTTAAAGCTCTCTGGAGAGTTATGTGAAACATTTTTATTTAAAGAGGTATTACAGTTTTTTTAACATACATTCCTGGTCAGCTATCACAAACTTTAAGGGACAAATAAATTAACATTTTCAGGCACTGGAGCATCAACAAGCATGTGATCTGACCCTGCATCAGTGGAAGTTGTACATACTTTGTTCATTACAATATAAAAGTCCACCCATTGAAGGTGATCATTCTTAAATCAGACAGCTGAGGGTCAATTGAACAAAATGTCAGAAATAATAAAAAACAATCCACTTGCTTGCTTCAAACCTCAAGGAACCCATATGCTATGCTGAAACTCATTTATTAAGCTAGTGTTACAGAATCTGTAGAGCATCCCAGATCAAGTGCTGAAGCATGCCAGGCACTGTGTCCTGCAGTTTCCTCTATATCCAATGTCGGGTCACTATGATGGCTCATTACAACTCTACAATGCAGACTAAAACCAAGAAAGTAATGTATGATTGTATGTATTCATGAATAACATAAATATCCCTATTGTTTATTTTCATAAATATATCACATATGAATGTAGAATTATTATCTCCAATAACAAAATGGAACAATGGAGTTACAAAACCATTCTCTTTAAGACTAGCATACCCTAGACAATATTATGGACTAAACTGCATTAAGGCCTTAATAAATATTCTTGCCTGAAGTATACATGTGTGCCCATTCTCATACATCTAGATTTTCTTTTACGATTTTTCTGGAAATCCAAATGTCCTATTGGGTCTTGCCTTGAGATTATGGTAATGTGTTATGGTCATAAAAATGAACAAAAGTTGACAAAACATGTATCTAGGGTCATTAATTTGAAATTTTAACTAACTGAAAAAATCAGTAGTCCCCTGAGGTCTTCAGGAAGAATTTATGTTTCTCCTTAACTGCTTAATATGTACTGGAGAAAGAATTTGATTTCTTCTACCTTACACTGAGAGGGATTTTGCGGTACAACTACAGGGAGAAGATTCAATGTTACACAATATGCTATTATACCTCAGCACAGAAAGATAGCCACTGTCACATGGTGATGTGAACCTGGTAAAATCCTGAGGATACCATCTAAGTTATTTGGAGAACTGGAGATGGTGGGCTTTAGCACAAGCGCTTGAATAGAGCAGTCCTTCAGGGTGGTTAATTTGTAACAGGTGTTCTGTACACTGGATGGATTGCAGGGGGAGGCTGTGATCTGGATTGTCTTGTTCAGAGGGCTTTGATCAATGCTGCTTATTAGCTTGACTTAGCATTCTGTAAGCTGAGGTTTGGAGATAAATACGTGAGCTATGGCTTACTGGGGTGTTCATCGCAGGTGATAAAATGCCTTTGAAACAGTGATTAGGTATTTTAAATGAGGTTCACTGATAAGAACATTGTTTCCTGAGTTGGCATAGAATGTTATGTGAACCAATAACCTCCTAAACAAAACACGTGATTAAAAGACTTGCTTGTGTCATAGCTTTCTTTGATTAATGAACAATTAACTAAATCAGAACACTAGCTTAATGAGAACACTGATGCTTGGCATAAACAATTAATGCGCCTGACTGGCAGAAGGTTTTTTTTTTTGAGAGTTTGTGCTTGTGACCTACAGTATTTTAAAAGTTAAGACACAATTCTAGAGGAACTTGAAAGTCAGTCACACAGTTTGTTTTCATTTTTCTAACCTAACTATGTGACTATCCTATTTCACAATTATTTTCAAGTCTTTTAGTGATTTTAGTGGCATTTGGAAAAGATTTCTACTCTGTTAAGTTTTGCATTCCTTATTGCCCTCTGAGTTTGAAGCATGTACCATCCTATGAAAACACTCATGCAATGCAGAGGTATAGTTTGAAATACTTAACACTGTTTCAAATGCAGCTTTCTAATACATATTTGGTGATGAATGTTTTATATCAGAGCAGGGACTGGTAGGTGACAAATAATGATAATTATTGCTAATATGGAGGCAGTACTTATAAAACTAGTTTCTTATTGCTTCATTTCAAATATAATTTAATATAATTCATATATTTAACTTTTTCTTAGCCCTGCCTTCTTGGTGGTTTTGTGTAAAACTAAACATTTTAGTTAGGATGAAGAGGTAGTTGAAATGTTCTAGATTTCTTTTAGAATATATTATGAAGTCATAACTGAGCTAGATGTGAAAAATGATGAGAATAATGCTAGATAGGGGCTAGAATGCACCTGAGTATTCTACGCCTTGAGGTCACTCTCTAGCAATGTGAAAACAGGATAGCTCTGTCAGTCAGCAGTAAGCTAGGATCACCCCTTGGTGTTGTACACAAGTTACCTACACACACACACACATCATGAGGCATGTGTGTTCAGCTCATTGAGGAAAAGAGAAGTGGAAATTATTAAGAATGTCAACAATATCTCCAGTGACTGATACACACTCCCATTTCAAATCTTATTCTATAGGTTCAATGAGCAAACTCAATCTATCCTCTCATCTTGTTTTGAAATAAATGAGGAGACAGACTCCAAAAGAGGTGAAATGACTTTCCCATGGAATGGTTATGTAGTTGGTGTCAGAGTGAGAGATGGAATTCTGAAGTGTGTTTTTTGCTAATGTGACACTGTATAAACTGGGCCAGCAGGTTACTGTCACAGGCATTTTAAATAATTTGAGCAATTTCAAAAACTAGGCTATTGAAATGCAGCTACTTTTTCCTGAGCACTAGCTCTGACCCAGTCAGGGAGAGTGGCTACAGCACTTTTCTTTTTAAAGCACAGACCAAGCATATCAACGCTTCTCTCATCAGCTCTTGCCAGTATATAACCTGAGATATAAGCCTGTATATTTCAGCATTGCAAATGTGTGCCTTCTCAGAATACAGTTACAGTTATTTTCTATATTAATAGTTCTTTCTAACTCTAGAACAGTTTTTACCTGTTGCCGTAAGGCTTTAGGAATCCCAGCATGTCCACATGTTTCTAAATCTACTTATTTGCTGGAGCAATGAAAGAAAGAATAGAGATTTCAGACTTAGGGCTGCTGATATTTGCGTGCAGTGTAGCAAATTGGATATTCCCCTGCATGCTAAGCAATGATGTGTACACATGTTAATTTTAAAATTTAAAATAAAGACTTTTCTTTTAAAATGATGTCTACCAGGAGCAAGTCATGTTTTTTTTCCTTGGAGATTACAGACATCATCTGGTGTTCAGGGTTTTTTTTTTCCTTACTATTTATTCCGCTTGCTCTAACTCATTGGAGAGCTAATTGTCTTTGTAATTCCAAACCAACGAGTAGTTTGGAAGACACAGATGTTACCTTTGCCAGGTGTGTGGAAGGACAAAATACTATCGGCAGTAAAAAGTCAGCAGAAGTTTCCAGTCAAAGTTAGTCCTTGCTCTGTTAGTTTTGTGTGGAATTTATTTTGCTCAAGAGTTTTTCAGACTACATGGTGAGTGATGGTACACAAAATCAAGAAGATAATTAGGAGGTGTGGATTGTGAAACATAGGCTGAAACAAACAAGATTTTGCAATGGAGATGAAAGGGACTTAGACATTTCCCTTTAGTTTCTTTGAAGATATGACCTGCCCTTGATTGAAATTCCCGGGAGCTTGTGCTTGGAGCTTGTGCTCTTGGTGATCAGATGTGGGCCCCACGATACGAATGTGCCTACAACACCATGCATCCCAGGGCAGCAGGCTATTACTCAATAATCAAAGGACAGCCAAAGCAATTCAGTGACATACTAGAAACAGGCTGTGTCCCAAGAAACAGAAAGGCCATATTTGAGGTAGGCTGGAGAGCTGGATTAAGCTGTATCTGTAATAAGTATATGAAGAATGAATAAGTAGGATTATTTTCTAAGCTGTTCAAACAAACAAATGAATAGACAAATAAAAGGTCTTTTCAAAATAATACTGTTAAATAATAATAGTGAAGTTACCTGTTCTTAATATTGAAGGGAATTTTGTTTTTCTACCATGACTCGGGATAATTTAACTATAAATAGGTAAGCAGGAAAAATGCTCAAGGGGTCTAAAGACCAGAAGCAACTGGAATGGAAGCTAAGGCACTTTTTAAAGCACCTGAGGTTTTGTTCTTATCCCATGAAAGAGGGTATTACAAGATAGTTTAAGAAGACACTATGCAGAAAGGAATCTTCTGTTCATCGGTGCTTAATATTCCTGGTGGCATCGTGGTTAGAAGTGACTTCTTTTTTATCAAAATGCAAGGTGTCAAAATTAGAAACCCCACACAACATCCTAAGAAAATACTCATGATGCTCTGGAGTGTTGGCAGGCTACAGGATCAGAGCTGCATATCTGTGAGTACACTGAGTGGGATTCAGAACAGGTACAAGAGAGCAATTGGTGATCAGTAATAATGTCTGCTGGTCATGTGGTCAAAGATTACGTGCTCTACATTAGAAAATGTGAGGTCTGTCTGCAAAGAGAATGGGAATGAAGAAACAGTTGCTTTTGTTGCAGACTGATACAGAGCAACTCCTGCTTTACTCCTTGGTCTTACAAATGGCCATTTATCCTGAAAGACTCTGCCAGAATATGGTCCTCATAAACATTCCCTGACTTCCCGGCAGAAGGCGTGAGTCCATTCTCTCACTTCCTAAAGCACTCTCTCCTTCCTAACTCTCTGACTCCCATCCTTCTTCCATTTTCCCATTACTCCTTTCTTCTTTTCTTCCATAAATAGTTGTTATCATTTCAGGAACTGTAAGGTGTCAGAACCACAAATGAGTCTGGTAAATACAGTGGTGGACAGAGGGGGGTAGCCCAGCAGTTGACAGTGAGAGGTAGCGTGTTAATTAAAACTGCTGGTTTTGCAGGCAGTCTGCTTAGACTGATGTCACCCCTGGCAGGGTGGCAGTCAGCCAGCCCCTTAAGCCTCTCTGTGCCTTAGTTTCCTTATCTACAAATTGGGAGTAAAAGTAGCACCATTCTGGTGTAATTTGTATGGCGATTTGCTCAATAGATAAAGTGAATCAATGTACGTGGAGACTTTAACACAGGGTCAGAAATATAGGAACACCTTAGTAACTGTAAGAGAAATTATATGAATTGTTATACATGGTGCTGTGGTTAGAGAGCAAAGTGTACTGTTTATGTGCCTGTGATAGCACTCCCCACATTATAGTGTAAAATGACACGGCCATTGTGCGTGATGGTCCTGGTTAGCTAGCTCTTAGTGCAGTGCCTATCAAACAGTACGTGCTTTATAAATGTATTAAGTGAGTGAAGCAAGGGTAAGGTGAAGACAAAACTAAGAGTTTTTGGGGCTGGGATCCAGTCTGTCTTAAAATCTGAGTTTCCTAAGATTTTGCATGGCCTTTCACACATTATACCTTGCCTTTCTCTGCCTGCTGTCATTGGATAATTACACTGCCAGTTCACTGGACTTGCGCTCACCAAGGTGATGAAGGATTTTCTTATCACTAAATCAAACGATAGTTTTCTGATTTTACCTATATTTGACACTGTTGACCACTTTCTCCTTCACTTTCTTTTCTCTTGGTCCCAAAACTTAGTTTCTGAATTTTCCTCCTAGCAGCTCTCTGGCCAGCCACTCAACAAGTTCTTGTCAAATTCCTCCTTTTTGTCTTCCTTATATTTCTAGCATTTCTTCCTCAGTAATTGTCCTTATGCTTCACATGAAGACTCTGTAATTCCATTCTCATTTGACTTTAATGTGCCGATAGTGCTCAAATCTGCACATCAATGCCAGTGTTTCTCTCTTGACCTTCATGGCCACACAAATGTCTTATTGTTGCAGACTTGTCTCTGGAAAAGGATATCATAAACATTGACCCTTGATTGTGAGTCCACTGCTTTCTACTTCTTCTTGACTATATGAATATGATCATGAGTGAGCATGATTGTCTGATCATTTTCTTCTAGGGAGAGAGAGAGCACATTTTGAGAGTGCAGAAGCCTCATGCATAGCAACTGTGACTCTCATTATAACTTGGAGTTCTACTGGTTTAGCCAAGTGATCTCCTTTCCATTGACAACTCAAGTACTGTAATTGGTGTTCATCTCCAGTTCCTCTTTCTCAGTTTTTATAGCTAAAGCACCACTGAGTTTTGTAAATTCTAGCTCCCATCTTTGGGCTCCATGCTTGTGTTTTCATTGCCTTTATTCTGACCCCTGTTATTTCTTGTCAGATCATGCTATAGTGTTCCAGGTGCTCCACTAGTAAGGTACTGGCCTCATTCTCTAAAGTTCCTAAAATTATCTTGATTTAGTTGTTATCTGTTCATGCTTTTTACCTGCTTTGGTCCTCTTCTGAATATTCCTAAATTTTGGCATAAAGTGAGTCTCTCTCTTATGATACCAAAAGAACTTTCACCCAGTCCCACCTATCTCCTCTCACATGCTAGAGCTGCCCTTGGATATAGTAGGCACACACTAAACAATGAGTGAAGTTGACTTTTATAACATAACCCTGCAAATCAAGAGTTTAATTGCAATAAGTTTATATAAACACGAAGTGATCCTATCTTTTTATTAGGATGAATGTGTGGGAAACCAGGTGAAGTCTGTGGGACAAAATACATAGTAATGACTTTATAATTTGTGTACTCAAAATATATGTGTTGTCAAAGTCAGTGACTAGAATTTTTCTCAAAATGTAAGGATGACATCAGAGTGCTTGTTTCAAAATAGAAAAATGCTACACTCAAGAGCCCTGAGGTCTGTCAACTGATGGAAATAGCAGACTAAAAGAAAGCCTGGCTTCTAGAAGACATTCAGTATTTGCATGAGACCCAGTCTTCTTCAGGTGGTTGTTTATATATTTACTCTTATTGTAGCTTTCAGTTTGCATATATAGGGCTGGGGAGATAGCTCAGTAGAATAAGTGCTTGTCTTGCCAGCACAAGGTACTGAGTTCAATCCCCAGTACTGAAAAAAAAAAAAAGACCAGTTTGCAAATATATAGTTTGCTTCAATTATTTGGTCACTTGGGTCACTTAAATTAATTATTTCAATTGCTCAAACTAAGAGTGATAAAGTGAATTTAAATACCTCACTGACAAAACATTTACTTTAAGTGGTTAAAAAAGGAACTCCACAGGGTAACATAACCATATGCAAAATGTAAGACAA
Source organism: Ctenomys sociabilis (assembly GCA_004027165.1). Taxonomy (NCBI): domain Eukaryota; kingdom Metazoa; phylum Chordata; class Mammalia; order Rodentia; family Ctenomyidae; genus Ctenomys; species Ctenomys sociabilis. Next base: position 29,040 of record PVKA01014527.1, read on the forward strand.
GAGAAATGGCTTCATGTACATCAAATTTTTATGGATGTCAAGATGACTAATTTAAGTTTAGAAAAGCCTAAGCTAGCAAGTCAAGTTATTGGTATAATGTATTTAAATAATTTTGTCCAATACTGATGTTACATCTAATGATATGACATTTTTACATTGGTACAGAATATTCCAATATTCCATAAATGAAACTATATTTTCTAGAAGTTAGTGTTTATATTTTATAGTTTTAAAATGTTATAAAGGCAATTATGTTAACTGAGTAAATTACATTTTTCCATAAATAATGTCATATTTGCAAATATATTGGCTATTAGTAAGATTAAAGTAACACCAATAATATTAGTTACTGTTCTTTGTTCTTCTCAGTGTCAAAATATTGTCAAACACAGGTTTGGGCTTTTATAATTATTAAATTGTTTTCTTATGTACTAAAAACTTTTGAATGCTTTCTTTACTATGAAGTACTCCACAAGTGTAATGAGCTCATTGAATTCTAGGTCAATGATGGGAATGAAACTTGTGCAAACGCTCTTTGCAGAGATTCTTGTGGATTCCTAAAATCTGGAAACTTACAGTGGACAGTGGTTAAAAATCAGCAGGCCACCTTCAATATCTCTGTGTCACAAGAGTTAGTACTTGGATAGGCTCACAGAGAGCTGGCTCATTGTCATTGCTTGGCTTTCCAGTCATTAGCAATGTGTTAGAAATATGTTCTCTCAGATGGTCAGCTTTCCTGTGATTTGGAGAAAATAGTAGTATATGCATTAGCTGCTGTGGAAAAGATTAATAATATGCAAGGAAAATTTCCTGGAAAAAGTAAAGTGAAGTGACATAAAAGGGAAGTCCAATTAGACTGAATGACATTCTACCAGGAATGTTAAATAACGGGGTGCAGGGTTTGGAGGTGGATGGTAAAGAGCATTTCCTGTCTTCAAACAAGTTATTCTTGAGAAGGATCCACTCTTTTCAAATTCAGTGAGTTTCAGTTAAATGTACAATGAATGAATCTTGCAAATTGTAGCTCAGAGAACAAAAATTGTTAATCAAGTTAGGAGGGAGATTATGCATTCAGAAGAAACTAAGAAATGACTGATTCTTCTTTGGCTATTCTGGTTCTTGATCTATGGCTTTGTATTAAAATTAAGTGAAATACAAATTAAAAGTTGTATGAATAGTCCCTCAGTTACTCTCAGTTACTTTCTTTTTTTCTGAGAAGAATTAAAAGAACTCAAGTCCTGACTCTCAGTTATCCAAACTTAGCTAAGCACACTTTATTTTTTAAACTATGAAAGTTTCCTGCTCTTATATTTGCTCTGGGAATCTAACATTGATTTCTATAAAATAACATAAAATAACAAAAAACTAATACACCTTTCTCTTGAGTCTTTTATATTACATTTGATCACTTCTCTCATTGCCTGGGAGTATCATGTCTTTGTAAATTGTATATCCCTCCAGCGAAGTTGTCTCTTTCTCCCTGGATAACATGATAGAGTTCTATCTGTCTTTAGGTTCCTCTAGTCTTGCTTTCTTTATTGTTATAGCAGGCTTAAATAATTGACTAAAATCATGCACTGATGTTCAGAGGAAAATTTCAACTTCCTTTTATAGTCTAGCCCAATAGTTTCTTCTAGGTAATTTATCACTTCTATTGTAGTTTTCCAGATTATTTATGGTGCTCTGATAATGCTAGCTCACTGAATATTAAATGCATGAGAGCAAGTGATTTTATGCTTCAGATGATTATGAAAAATTCAATTTTTGTTTAAGAATGATAGTAGTTGAATAAAAGCAAATAATAGCTCTGACATCCCCAAGTAAAATAAAGCAAAAGTGCAAGCAAGCATTTGATGTTCGAAGGATAGCTCATAAAACAATGAATGGGAAAATAAGAAGACCTACTAGTCAGGAGTATTTAAATTCTAAAGAAATGATAGAGGCATTGTGTGGTCCCACATTTGAACTCCAATTTGTTGGTAAAGCTAGGTAAAGAATGCAGGATTTTGTAAAATTCACTTAGTAATTTTATACTACATTTAAGACTAAATCAGACAGTAAGAATGAGTCTTGATCCATCTAGGAGAACATACTTTTCCCCTAAATTCCCGCTGGAATAAAATTACAAGAATGTATTCTCTGCTACCAAATTGTGTTCCATTTATGGTAAAGACCAATCAATGTGCACTTCTCAGACAGTCCAGCGATGGCATCTACACGTAGATGGTGACACTCTTCTTGTTCTTGCACCTTTTCTGTGACACGCATTGGAGTAAATATGTTTTGAGAATTCTTTTTTGGAATTATGCCATTCATTAGAAAAGCCGCATGCAGAGTGCTTGCTCTGGGGCCCATGGGCTGTACTAGAGGAAGGTCCTCACTTTACACACCAGCAAATGAAGGAATGGAATAGAAGGGACTGGAAGAGTATACAACTATTTAGAATTGTAATTCACAGTCAACATCAAAATCAGCAATACTGAAACATCAAGTTTCTCCTATTACCAGAATCTGTTAGTAATAATAATAATAAACCAGAATGATTAGTCCTGTTTTTCAACCAGTCTAAGATGAACCAGGCAGAAGACATAAGCTATCTTCCCTAATTTTAGAAAGGTAACGCAAGTATATAATCAAAAATTGGCAACTTGATCAAACTCACTTCAAGAGAAAGCTTGAGCTGAATGCTACATGAATATTCAGACAATAGCAACCTGTTTGAAATTGTTATTGGGTACAATTCCAAAATTTATGCATTTTTATCATCTCCTGGGCATGAAGCCAAAGGCTAAGGGATCAGAACATAAAAACGTTGAACCTGAATTATGTTCCAAACCCTGTTGAGTTTAATTTTACTTACAAAGCAGAACGTTACTTTGCTACTTAAATTTGCTCCTTATATTCCTGAAAACTACCTGGCTTCTTGTTATCAGTCTATTGTGCTATTCATTTGGAAAGTTCCAATTTTAAAAACATCCTCCTAAATTACTAGGCAAGTGCACACAATAGACATAATCTAAGATAGACTAGATCAAGCAAAGAAAGGCACTATCAATTTGACTGTGGTGAGGAGCTTGCAGGTTCATGCACTTTGTAACATCCGAGGGTACAAAAGGAAATTTTTAGCTAACTAGAATGGATTGCATGCAAGGATGACTGCTTTAAAAACTATGTGCTTTATAATAAGGAAATACGATACATATTCTTGATATAAACTTGGATAAAATCAAACAGCTTTTTCAGTAGTCACAAGCATACAAAACAGAATAAGATACTACTCACTCAGATGCATACTTCATTTAAAACATTTTTCTTGAACCAATGATGAATGCATTATGAAAATATCAATAAGCATTTGCCAATAAATGCAGCTAGAGCAAAGAGGTGAGGAAGCTTCTTATATGCCATAAGTTTATCACATGAGACTTTTACAGCAATGATTTTCTGTATAATTATAGTGATACAACATTTCAAATGAATAAAAGATGGATTAATCTAAAATATGATTTTTACTTATAAGTTTTTAAAACCTGTAGACAGTAAAGGGGTCTGAGCATGGAAAACTCAAGTCATTCATAATGTAGAAGATCAACAGGAGAGAGACAGAAGGGCTTCTGGAATATTCTACTTTTTGATTTGCATGGCAATTATAAGATGTGTTGGTTTTATCAGTATGCATTTAGTTGTGTACTTGTACAATTTGGTTTCAGAAAACACATGTAGGTGTATTGTTCTTTAATTAAAAGCTGAAAGGAGAAGGAGGGAATGGAGAATAAAAAGAACAAAAACGAAGGCAGGAAGGATGAAATAAAGAAAAATGCAGAAAAGAAGCACATGGTAGGCTCCCCACTTCTCATACTGGGGAATACTATGCTAAAGGGAATGGATGCTTCTATTATTTGTTTAATTAAAATAAGATGCAGTCTTGTAAAACTGCAGAATTCAGTGGACGGGCTCACCACTGACAACCACTTAACTGTCAGGTCTGTTGGGAGTATCTGTGTTGATATTTTTAGCCTTTTAAAACATCCCTGTCACTCAGCAATTGTAAATGTCACCATCATACACATAGCTTTCTTGGTTTTAGTACCTGGATTTAGATGTTAGTGGAAGAAAAAAAACAGTTTGCAGTTGAAACACAAATAAACATATCGACAAAGTTTGTCTCTATAGGTCAAGAATTGAAATAACCCTCCTGTTCAGAGTTCCTGCTCGGTGTTAAGTTCTTAGTAAGCACTGATTGCTACTCAGAGTGTTTTGGACCCTGCAGTTGTATTTGTTGATTTTGTCTGTTACTGAGAAACAGTTTCCCATGTAATTTCTTTCAAAGGCAAAAAGTTAGACAAAAATGACATATATTGTAAAATTGAAAGTAAAATGCACAGTACTTATGTGCTCAAAGTCCATGCATTTAAATTCCTTTGTATGATAATTTATGGTGATCATGTCTTCAGACTGCACTATTAGCATACTCACCCCTAACAAGAAGTTCTGCCTCATCTGACACACTGTCTGCTGTGGTCTGTACCCTGCAGCCATATCTCCCAGCATGCATCAGAAGGATGTTCCTGATCATTAAATCTGCAGAGGATGCTTGCTGAAAGAGGGATGAAGTGCCAGTTTAAAATGTTGCAAATCTGCCTAGTTCAAGGTGGTTTAAGGGGAAACTTTGCATATTCAGTCAAGGACCCATTTTGGCCTTACAATTTCTATGATAACAATTCAGATATCAAACATGCCCTGTCTTAAGGAATACATGGAAGTTATGTTTTAAACAATTGGCTAATAAAGAATTTTGAACATTTAATATTGCATATAATGACTGAGCAGCTAAGATAGTTAAAATATTTAAATATACACAAACAAATTCATATTTTAAAATTATAAGAAAAATAATAGGTAAGCAAAAAATGTTTGCTTTGCTATTCAGAGACAGGGCTATATTTGTGGCAAGAAAATTGTACTGAAAGGAAGAGCAACTTGTGGGAAATTAATTATGAGGAGGTAGCTGTCAAAAGATTATCTCTGATGGCTCTTCTCGAATGGTTCCTCTTGTAAGTACACTGTGGGCAACAGAACAAGCCAGTGCTCAGGTGAAAGCCTGCCAGTCCCAAAGCCACATGTCTTAATTTAATAAAGATAACCGCCATCATCAGGGAGCAGGTCAGCCTGAATCTTTTTCAATGTGGTTATAAAACATGAAGGAGGCTCAAAATACCGGATGCTTTTGGGGAGAAAGATGATTAAAACACAGTTAAAGAATACTGCATTTAAGGAAATCAATAAATATCAGGCAGGGTGTCTTATAGGTGTTTTTGTTCACAGGATCAGTGATGATCCTCTGCTTTAAAAGGACTAATACAAGCCCTTAATTACTCACTTAGGACTTTTGTCAACACTATCACAAAAGAGATTTATTGGGATGATATAAAGATTTGGTATCTATAATAACTCATGACTTTTTTCTACAAAGATAAAGCAAAACTGCAACAGTCTTTCATTTTCCATGTTACAGTTCAACAACATTTGACCTGAGTGAGAGAAGATGTATGTGGCTCCAAATGATATCTTCACATTAATAAATATGTTTCTCCAACAGTAAATAAACACAAGAAAAAGCATTCAGTTAAAGTCATTGAGAGAGTCACCCTAATTAGTTATCTTTTAGTTTTTGATGGAATGAACTTGAATTTTCTTAAAAAAGTAAAGTGTTCCTAGAAGGCAATCTCCTGAGAATATTAAAAATTGTTTGCTTTTATGTTGAAATGACCAATGGGTTTTGTGAACTTTATGAAAGCCAATGTAATTTCTAGAAATTCCTTGGACTTTTTTGTTTCCTCCTAGTATCATGGAAAGAATGTGAAATCATTATGAGATTTTTACCAAACACTACACTTTTCTTTTGATTAATTTATTATCTGTCATGTGAAGCCCACTGCTTGCTGTTGTTTAAGCTTTTGCCCTTCCTGTTCACCTTATGGTAAGAACTTCCAAGGTCAATGAAGTTTTCTCTCATGAAATAATTGTGAAGACATGGACTAGTTTAGTCATTTACAAGGAAGTGCTTCATGGTGAGAATGCATTAAAATGTCATAACAATTATTTCATAGAATGTGATATTTGTCCAAGAATGTCCTACACTGCTAATTTCCTTGGTATATATTGTTATTCTCAAATTCTAAAAGACGATCATCTCGTTTTCATTAGACTAAGTGCTCACTTTCAAATCTTTGAAGAAAGCTTTGATCTTTATATAGAAGAAAAAAGGCAAACTGTATGCATAATCACTTTCAAATCAGTATAATTCAATATTGTTTGAGTGGGCCCCTATATATTTATCACAACATGTACTGTGGGTTCAGCTGCCTTTGTCCTCTCAGATTCCTGAAGGGCTCATTTTACAGGGCCACTCAGTTAAATTAATCAGGAACCACTGTGCACATTAATGAGACCTATTTCTAATGGGAAATATCATGAAAGAACACCAAAAATTAAGGAGGATTTAATTTTTTCAATGACAAAACTTGAATAAAAGACTGCCTGCTTTTTCTGTTTTGCTATAGTCTTTTGCTTATTTTTAATATAGTGCACAAACTATATTAGTAGCAATTTGGCAACGGCATATGTGCTGATACGAAGCACTGATTAAAATTGTATTTAAACAATATTTAGCAGCATTATGTTCCTCTAGTTAAATAATTGGTTTGTCATTTCACCGACATTTCCTTCTGTAGTAAATTGTTTCTTTTTGTCCTGCAAAAGAGTCCTCAAGCCTTTCCCTTTCTCTGGAATTACATTGAAAGTAATATATAATGGGATGAAGAAACTTTAAAAAATCACCAAGAAGCCAGGTGGGCAAGGAATAGGTTGTCTTGGCTTTGCTGTCCTTTCCTTGGTTCCCGTAATCAACAGTGGGCAGTGCTGTCCAAACTGGAGTCAGCACCATTCTCATCCATTATGAGTAAAGCCCCTAGCCCTTTGCACATCTGCCAATTAAAAGACTATTGGAGGAGTTACAGTCACCTAATTTGGGACCTATCCTTTCCTTTTGGACTATATCTGCATCATATTTTTCAAATCCTAAACAGGGAAGATTAAAGGTAAAATGCATGGTTTGTGAACACTAAGCCTAAATTACCCTTTCAGTAGATTTACTGTTCTTGCAAGAGGAGTAATGAGAAGAATTCACATGGGAGCCCATTATCCGCAATCTCAGCCGGCAGCGCACAGCTCCTGAGAGGGAACCACTGCAATTTAGTGCACTTTTAATGAAATGCTTAGTTACAGCAGATACTTGCTTTCTTAAACTTAAGCCTCCTTTCTCTTTCTTATCTCTTAGGATTTAGTCCTTCTTTTCTTGTTTACTTTGACACTTGCTGTATATTCTGTCTTTTTGTATCCCTGCTTTCTTCACCCATATAAATAAATCTGTTACCTGTTCCTTCAAATAAGCTTCCCCCAGGCCAGTGCCTACCTAATACAGCGCTCCACCCCTCAGCAGGGAAATGCCCCACCCAGTGGGGGTTAAACGCATGTTATTAAGCATACAAATGCTTAAGACAGAGACTGGGAGCAGAGCGGCCTTGGTCATGCAATCTCGTTAGAACAGCTGCTACATTATCTTGACTTTTATTTACAACTTTGAAATAACAGAAAATGCTGAATTTCCACCCAAATCCTCTTCTTTAGCAGCATTTATATGGATTAAGTGTGCTGCTCATCCACCATAACGCTGTCAGTTCCATTCCTAAGAAGTAGCAGCTCATTTATCTTTGCCATTCAGCGTCTCCGGATTCCTACTGCCTTTAGAAAAAGGTCCTGTTCATTGTGGCAGACAAGGTTCATACAGCATCACTGCTCCTCCTGCAAATGGATCCATGCATTTCCTAGCATCTGCCTCATAGCTGCCTAGCTGAGGAATCCTTCCCATGACTGTTCTTTGCTCAGCCTTTTGTTCTGCTGCACCAGTTCTTTCGGTTGTCTTTGACCACAGACATTGAGGCACAGATCAAATGCCATCATATTTGGGCAAGACTTTCTGGACTCTTCCTTGACATCCTTAGATGTGCTCCTGTCCTGTTGCAGTGCCACCTGGCTCGTGTCTCTAAAGTGGCACTCACTAATTGAGAAAGTGTCCTTCAATGTCCACTGTGCATATTCCGAGATCCATGCCAGAAAGTAGTGCAGCTGCTGATCGTTAATGAAGCTAATGCCTGTGTGCATAGCAGCCTTCCTCTGTGGCTGACAGTTCCTCTTCCTACCCTTTAATTATTTTCACAAGGAAATGAAGGAAAAAGCGGACTATACAGGAAGAAGTAGAGAAAAGTACAGATACATGAAATCTACACAGGGAACAGACAGTACAGAACTGTGCAGATCCATTTGCTACCAATTGTTAGATACTGAACTTTGTAAAATTGCTCTACTGCTCAGAGATTTTATGAGTTTTGGTGTGATAATGAGAATAACGCCCATTGAAGAGTTTATGGAACACAATAAGTGTTTGATAAATGTTACTCCTTTACTGGAGTAAAGGGCACTACAGTGCACTCCCAACGGAAAGGAATACTTCTTTAATTGGTATTCGTTGCCTCAACAAACTGGGTATCCGTGTTTTCCATGGCTACAGTAACTTTTCTGATAAGTACTTAGCTTTATTTTTGGTATAAGTATTCCCTATTTCTTTATTCCTTTTTATATAGTGGTAGAGTTAGATTAGGTGTCTATGGTCCTGGGCACAGCTCGGAGACACTGGTGCAGTCACTTTATTGGGATCATAGCACGTGCACAATCTCTCATGGAGTACTGTGGGGAACTTAATGAAATAATATGCATTCATGAACTATTAGTACTTCAAACATGTAATATTTTAAAAGCACATGATGGCAGACAGCAGTACACAAAGTAAACATTCAAAAATGTTTAATAAAAGAATAATTTAAACAAAGAATAGCTTGTCTTTTATAAGTAGTGAACTCATGCTGAATGACCCAATCAAAGAGCTGCTGGGAATGACACTCTCTGTCCTGGGATAGGGTTATTTCACCTCTCATTGACCTCACACAGGACAGTTCCAGCATGGGCATACTTAACTGTAAATCCTATAAGGTGCAATTTAAAACAACCTAAACTTCACTGAACATAAAAACATATTGTTTCTGTGAGACATGGATTACTAGACATGATTAATTTTATTGACATGCAATCTTAGTTAAAATATTTTCTCAGGAACCATATGTATGAGTTTTTTCTTAAAGTCATACAATAGGTTTCAGATTAATGAAGGTATGGGTTTAAATACTGTTTTTAGAAAACAGTGCATATTGATTAGGTTGTATACATAATAGAAATTTTCTGAGACAAAATAGTAATAGAAGAAAATAGGCAAAATACTGACAAAATTATGGCTAATATGGTGAAGTATTAAATGTACCAAGTGAATTTAAGGTCTCAAAATGGGAAAATATGGCTCTGACATCCAATTTAACTACTAGGTTTTGTTTGTTGGTTTATTTATTTATTTATTTATTTATTTATTTATTTATTTATTTTTAGAACCAGGGATTGAACTCAGGCCTTTGCGCTTGTCAGGCAAGCACTTATTCATCTCCCAGGCCCTACCAAAATTTTGATATTCAACTTTTAAAACTTATTCTAACAATCGGTTTTTAGGTATTAAGAAATATGAATGTACAATTTCACTTGTTAACATAGCTTAGAGCAGAAAAGCAAATTGAGAGTCAATTGATCAATTTAGGATGACAAGATATACAAAACAGGCCACTTACAAATGTGGTCCTCAAATCGTGAGCTCATAGGACTAGGTTCCTACCTTGGTTAAAATGAAGGTTGGGCATTATAAAGTCATTCAAACTAAGAATATATAGGACTAAATACAATAAAATTTTAATATAATTAATTTAAAAATGAAACCATTAAACTATACTTACATTCTAGATGACAAAAGGGGATACATGAAGAACACTGAGTGAATGATAAAATACCACATATTTCACACAAGTACTTTCTTTTGAAAGAAGACATATAGAATGAGAGAGCCTGACATTCAATGTGGCATCAAATGTAGAATTAAATGGTGTGCTTGTGTTGTGTGTCTCAAAAGATGTCTCATCTGAGCATATGGCTACCAATTCTGTTTTCCCCAGTGGTGAGATACGTGGCTCATCTTTAAGATGAATGTAAAAAACAGTGCAAAAAGACTTTATCAGTACAGCATCCCTTCTTCTTATCTGGTGTTTTTGAATTAAAAGAATCAAGGAATAAATTCACAAATTCATAGGGTTTTGATTTGGGAGGACTGATTCTTTAGCTTTATTCTGTTACAAAGTGTCTTTCATATGATTACTAAGAATTTTAACTTGTCCTCCTATTATAGGCTATTCAGTATATTAATAATTCAACAGATATTCATTTAGTTCACTTCTACCATGCAAAGATCTCAGACACTCAGAGACTGTCCATCATAATCTAGCTCTCCCAGAGGAACTGCAGGAAGAAATGTGGAACAGCTTTCTCTGGGCCTGTGTGTGGGCTGTGGGGGAGGTGGAGTGCAGTAGCTGTTTTTTCCTCATGTGATACTCAGACCTAGGCCAGGGAAGGATGTTTCTTTCTATGCATTTCATGTGGGTTTAGCAATTGTTCTGTAAGCGTTGGCTCCTGAGATCATACTTCTGATGGCATCTTTCTTGTCGGCAACTTCTTTATCAGTCCCCGTTTGTCTCTCTTGCTTATCCTTGATATGCCATCCTTAGGCCAGTCCTCCCTAAAAGGGACCTTGCTTATCTCCTCAAAAAGTCTTCCCGGGCTCTTTATTCTTTTCACGATGGTTGAATTATCTAATCTTGCATCTGAGTCTGGCCCCAACCTGTCTTGTCTTTTAGTATACTAGAACATGTATTCTGTGCTGCTTTTTCAAAAAAGTTCCCTATCAGCCTGCCGAAGACTTTAGTCTGATTTCCTTCAGAAAGATTCCACTGACCACAAGGAAAAATCACATACTTTGTGGGGTCCTTTGACAAACACTAAGAATTTCAACATGGCCTCTGAGAACTACCTTGACACAGGCCTCAACTCACTGGGATTCAGTGTAAATGCATGAATTGCATGGCCAGAGGTTGGTTGAGCTGACCACACAGATCCACATCCGTGCTATTTGTGGAGCACTTAGACCTCTTCTACAAAGTTGAGTTTGTCAAGATAGAAATTGAGTTGACATCCTTATTTTTAGTTGTAAAACACTTATCATTTCCTTTTAATATTTTACTTTTCTTCATACCTCTTCTTGGATTTAAATTTTTTTTCTTAATCCATGTTGACATGAAAATAAAAAAAATTAAGTTACATATACCTAAGTGCCAGGTCAGCAAAAAAATGCAGTGGCACACTTTCTATTCTATCCTAATGTTTTATATGTGTCTAACCTGACATTAGTTATATTTATATAATAATATTTCCAAATATTCTTTCTACTTTTTTATGTACCTCCAGTGCAAAAATAGAGCTCACTGGTACACATCCATAAGCATGAACCAATGTTTGCTTTACATCCAATCTATCAGTGACACACGTAAGACGTCTCACACTTGAAAGGATGGACATAGGGACTGCACAGTCCTAGAATCAGAAGGCATCACAGGGGGACTGTCTTCTTCACTGAGAAACTAGCCACCCTTTCAGTGCAATAGCAGACTTGTTTTCTTTCAGCAAATTTTAGGTAGAAGAGGTGTTTAAACTCACTTCATTAAAGGTGGGAGAAATTTGACTCTGAGGTGTGTGTAGCAGATCCACATCCTCAGCGAATTACCTCAGCTGTGTGCAGCTCTTACAATCTGAGTAACAAGTGCTTCATAGGTTGACTCAACAAGGCAACTCCAGCAAGTAAAGAGATATTAAACATCATGACAGGCAATAACCATTTTTGCTTCAAGTGAATTATGCCATTGGATAGTAGAAGAATAATCCTATTAGCTTTTATTACCAAACCTATATGTCATACATTACCTCTCTTTGAAGTTCCACAAGGACAATAGAACTAATGAGACAAAAACTTCTGCTCCTTCATGCACTAACTTGTGATCTGTAAACTGCTACTAGTGGCACAGCCACCAGGAAGGCTCGAGGATGATGACATTTTACAGTTGCTGTTCATTGTATTTTCTGAATGCTTACAGACTACACAAAGATATAGAGCTGTTCCTTTACATCTGCAAGCATTTCTCCAGACGTCTCTTTTGTTGAGGCAGGGAGTGGCAAGAACGTGGCACCTGTGATGCTTTCGCTGCCTGACTCATGGAAGACATAGCCGAGCAGTGCCTTAACCTAAGATTCCCCTAACACGTGCTGCGATTGAATAGAAATGGCACAAGATAGAAAGTCTATATTCCATGGTCTACACAGACTCCTGGGAAAAGAGAAGACTACTCTTTGACAAAGAAAACAACATGAAAGGGATACAACTAACCATAAGGCAACATGTCATGCTACAATAGTTAATATGAGAACCATAGCAGAAATGGATGCTTTTAGTGTGGGGAAAAGAAGTAACAAATCACTAGCCTAAGGCTTTCAGCTGTGAAGAGGCAAAGGGTTTCAGGACCAATCTGAGTGCAGGAGCGATGTGGATGGAGGCAGAGGACCTGCAGGTGTGCTTCGCATTTTGTTCTGTGTAGCATACGGGACCATTGCTCGTCTGCTGCAACCTGTAGGTAACGTGACTCATTAGCACATGTTGAAGCAATGCTGGTTATGCATATCAACATGAAATGGTTTTGTTAAATAGTAATGACTACAAAATTAGTATTAGGAATTTATTTTCTAAAAAATCTATAGGATTACTCTGAGATGTCATGTATTTTTTTCTTTTCTTTCACCTCTTCCTTCCTTCTTCCTTCCTTCCTCTCCTTCCTTCTTCCTTCCTTCCTCTCCTTTTTTCTTTCTTTCTTTCTTTCTTTCTTTCTTTCTTTCTTTCTTTCTTTCTTTCTTTCTTTCTTTCTTTCTTTCTTTCTTTCTTTCTTCTTTTTCTTCCTTTCAAACATCTCAATACAGCCCAGGATGGCCTCTAACTCATAGGATCCTCCTGCCTCAGCCTCCTAAATACAAGTTCAGGGATTCCAGATGTGTACCTCCATGCCCTAATTCATGCTTCTCAGACTAGAATTATTTAGCCCCACCTAGACATAAAATTCTTCCTTTCCCTTTGAGATGACAGAATTACCTTTCTGACAACACACAAAGCTCATGCTTTCATTTACCTTTTCTGTTCCTTTTATCCAGCACTGAGAAAACCCTCAGTATGTCTACCACAACTGGCACATCCTCTTTTAGTCTTTCTTATGCAGTCAATAATAAGACATTTTAATTGGAGAAAAATCGTACAAATTTCAGTTCCTAACATAAGCACAGGATTTAAATCGATCAGTATTTACTTATTTATTGGTGCTTCAATTCTTTCTTGACTGTTCCTGCCATGCTTTCAAGTTATCTTGTAAATTAACACTATTTGGTTTCACCAGGATATACTCTCTTCCAGGGTAAACTGAATTTTATTCTTCTACTGTTTTTGTAGTATAGAACAGTCAGTGTCTGCACACAGCACAACTCCTTCTCTGGTACATGGAAAAGTACTCAGATTTCTGCCTTTGGACTTCTCACGTTGCCTTGAAATCAGCAGAACCGCACCAGGCAGAATACAGTAGCTCTGTCTCACTCATCAGGGTTAGAACTGGTACAGCATGGTGGTACTGTCAAATATCTAAGGTACTTGGAATGTAGTAGATCACACTGTGTTTCTTTGCTTCTTTCTTTCTCGGCATCAGATATTGAATTCAGAGAGGCCTCGTGCATGCTAAGCACATACTCTAGCACTGCACTATGCTTCCAACTTCCATTTCATTAATTTTTGTGTGGAATTTTAGTAATCAGTCAGGAATGAATCCAGTTTTTTTCTTCACTCTTGAGTCTCATACACAGATAAATTTATTTATCTCCTATATCTCTGCATTACAGGGGAGACAGGCAAATGCTGAGTTCTATAGAACTAGGAGACACCTGCCTGCCCTGCCCTAGTCTACTTGTATTTCTCTTTTCTCCTTGCTTAATGATTGATTAGAAAATGACTTTGATTATTACTTATTCCAGAGTGCCTCTGTATAAGGATCCTCAACTTCTCTGTAGAGTAAGACATTTGCCAATAATCGCAGTGAAACCTCGGTGTTGTATATGAATTTAATATCTTCCACATCTCTTCATTTTTGTCTTTCTCATGCTTATTCTTCCCTGCTTCCAATATTCCCGGTAAGGTGATGAAATAGTGCAATTTTACATCACTGGGAATTTAGAATTTGTCTCAAGGACCAATGAGGAACTTGATTTCTGTGCTTTCTGGTAACACTACTTCCACGTAGTGTTGTGCTAAGAATCTATTGCCCTAAGGATTTAGCTCCTTTTCTGAGGTAGATTAAGGTTGTCCATATATATTTTGCATTTTATTTCATTGAAAAATGCAACCTACTTTCCTGTGTTTGACATCTGAACTGTTCCTGCTGATGTTGTTGATGAGAGGAATGGACAGAAGTGATGTACAGGAAATTTGGTAACTGGGTCACAGGGAGACTTTAAACTCACTGAAAGCTCCTTGCAATCTCGGTTTTGGGAAAATGTAAAAATCCAGATAATCCAGAGGTTTTCATATTGTGAAAAAATGGCCAACCTAGTGGGTGAGAGGTGGCACAGAAAGAAGAGAGTGCAAGACATCCCGTTATTTCAGCGACACTGGGCAAACTCCTGCTGGATTTGTGAGCAGGGAAAACTCCTTGGATAGTCCCAGTGGGAGTGACACAGAGAAGAACTGGGACACCCCCCAACGTACACTCACATACAGAGGCACAGGAGCTGGCAGTTCTCACTGGGCTCTTCCCACCTAAGAGAGCGGCTGTTGTAACTAAAGACTGAGCGCATGTCTCCGGCCTTCAGGCTGGGTGAGCAGAAGCTACAAGGGCCACGAGGACATAATAATGTCCTGGAGGGAGAAAGGGCCTTGAGGAAACTGTTGGCCAGGGATTGGCGGACAGTGAGGAAGCAATGGAGAAAGCAACGGTCACTGACCTAGGAAGGGGAAAGCTGTCAAGGCTGTCACCTGAAAGCGCACAGCACACCATCCCCTGTAGGCGTGCTTTGAGCTTAGCCTCAATTTTGTGTTGAGAAGAAGACTGATAGTGTGAACTGTTGTTAGCTGTGTGTCTGGAGAGAAATAAGCTAAGCAAGGGATTTCTCATTTCACAGGCTCAATACAAAAAATTGTGGAGAGGTTAGTCCTTGGTGCATCTAAAAGGAACTCAACTGTCCTCCTCAGTCTCTCCCAGGGGCAAAGGACCGGCGAAGTCAGAAAGGTCTCAGCACAGAGCCAGGCAGGGTGCCGCCACGCACAGGCAGCCTTGGGGCTCTGATCTCCAGGATGTGACTGGGAATTGTCTGTGCAGTCTCAGAATCCAATGGCAGCCAAGCCAAGATAGAACAATTCTAGAGGAGCTCAGCGGAGGTGGGGAGTGCAGCTAGGAGATGACTGGAGCCCACTCTGGCAGCTGCCAGAGAAGCGGAGGAGACCACTGCTTCTAGTGATGTGCATGGACAAAAGCGCTCCCCAGGAGAAGCCCGGCTAGCACTGGAAATGACCGCTCCTGACCAGGTCTTCATTTCTTTATGATATAGCGAAGAGAGATAGGAGCCAGTGATAAAAGAAAGAGCTCTTCATTTTCAGGAAAAATTCACAGGAAATGTTTCTAACACAGAATCTGCTGATGCTCAAAGCAAAATTGTTTTCCATTTTATCTCCTTGAGCCATAAAATGATTGAAAGATCTTGGTATGCACTGGTAAATATCACCTAATGATATTTTTAACTATATTTTTTTTTTGTTGGGGCCAAGTGAAAGGTCTCAATCATATATATAATATTTAGTTCAGGGTATCTGGCATAAGAACTTTTTCATATAGATTAATAGATATGAAAGGATACGGTTTGTTACAGAAAAAGCATAATGACAGTTGACATTTTAAAAGGAAAGGAATAGATACAGGGAGGAAATTTTTAAACTGAATCGTTTTATAAAAACATACTCCAAATGTAATGTTTTCTAAAAACATATTCCAAATGTAATAACTAATCTTATATCAGCATTTGAAAAGTGTTTTCCTGTTAAATATCTGCCTCTGGCTATTTCAAAATTTCTCCACAAAATTCAGTTTTGTCAGATATACCTTTTGATAATATCGGTAAATGTCTTAATAAGTACAGCCTTCTACAGAGGTGGCATCATTTCCAGTGCGTTCATCATGACCCCAGGGCTGAGGTTTTCTGCGCCAAGCTGACTCAGAAAGTTACTAAAGCTCAGAAACAAGTTTCTGAATCAACAATATGTCATTGCTAAGAGAGGAAACTTGGATCCTAGTACCTATTTTAGCATGTCTTTCACAGGAAGGTTCCAATAGAGGAAGAAGAGGTCAGTTTGAAACATGTAAAATAAGATAACTGTGTCACTCAGAAGCCATCTGTAAAGTGTTCAAGATCGAGGAGGCTTAAAGTCAACTGATATTCTGAAAGTGACTTGTCACTCAACTATAGAGCATTCACCATTAAACAAAATGCACATTAAAATGCAAGAGGCATGCAATGCACTCCATGTCATGTTTCGGTGAATACATACAGTCATGGTACAGGTTCTACATACCTGCCTATTTCAAACATTTATCATTTTTTTACAAGGAAAACTCAGAATCCTTTCTTCAAACTTTTTGAAATAATTGATACATGATTATTATCCATAGTCACCCTACTGCACAGGCAGCAGAAACATTTTGCTCCCAACTGTACCCGTGAATCAGTTTTCCTCATCCTCCATGCTTCTCTGCTCCTGGCTTCTAGCAACTAGCGTTCTACCCTCAATTTCTATGAGCTCTATCTTTTGCCATTGTCTCTATGAAATCATGTGGTACTTGACAGAATTCTGTTTTTCATGACTAAATAGTATTCCACTGCATGTCAATGTTTCTTCATCTATTTCTTAGTTGATGGATTTTTGAGCTCTTTCCTTTTTTTGGGGGGGGTGGAACTGGGGATTGAACTCAGGTTTTCGTGCTTGCCAGGCAAGCACTTATTCTACTGAGCCATCTCCCCGACCTCTGAGCTCTTTCCATTTCTTGGTCATGATGAATAGTGTGGCAATGATATGGGAATGCAAGTGTTTCTTCAAAATATTGATTTCCTTTTCTCTTGATATTTTAGCATTGGTAGGTTAGATCACATGGCTCTTTTAATTTTGAAACTGTTTTGGAGGAAACTCCATATAATCCCCTCAGTAGTGTGTAAAATTTTCCTTTTCTCAATGAATTCTCCAGTATGGTTTATCCTTAGTCTTTTCATAACCATAACCATTCTTAATGGAGCAAAAGCTCCTGAAGTCTCTTTTCTTTTGCATTTTTTTTTCCTGCTGATTAATGATATTGATCTTTCTTTTTCTTCTTCTGGCCCTATGATGTTGATCTTTTTTATGCTGATCATTTTGCACATCTTTTTTGAGAAATGTTTATATAGGTCTGTTGTTTTACTCATTCATTTATGTATCTATCCATCCATCATCCATCCATCAAACATCCATCCATCCATCCATCCATCCATCCATCCATCCATCCATCCATCCATCTGCATTTCTTGATATTGGAGATTAAACCCAGGGAAGACTTACCATTGCATAACATGCCTGGCCTTTTCATTTTGAGATAGGGTGTTATAATCAGCAAAGTTGCAGAGGCTGGACTCAAATTTGCAGTCCTCCTGCCTCATCCCACCTTTCTGCTGTAGTTACAGGTGTGTGCTCTTAGGCTCAGCCTGCTGTATTTGTGCTATTGAGATAACAGAGTTCTGGAGATTTTCTGAATATGAAACTTTTTGAATATATAGTTTATAAATATTTTCTTACCTTCTGTAGGTTGTCTGTTTGTTGATCATGTCCTTTGCTATTTAGAGGGACTTTAAGTTTTCTGTACTTTATTTTGTGCTTTTATCGCTATCATTTCCTGTGCTCTTAGTGTCTGGTAACCCTCCCCCCAGCCCAAGCTTTAACCCACTCCACTATTCTGAAGCACTTCCCTTTTCTTTTGCTACTTTCATAATTTACATTTAAATCTTTAGTCCACTGTTTATTTTTGTAACTGTTGAGAAGGAGAGTGTAGTTTCTCTCATTTGCATGTATACACATAGTTTTCCCAGAACCATTAATGAAAAAAGTATCCATTCTCCACTGCCTATACTTAGCATCTGTGAGCAACCAGCCGGCCACGTGGGCGTGTTCTTATTTTAAGCTTCCTAGTGCCTTCCATGAGCCTCTGTGTCACTTGTTACATCAATACCATGTTGTTTTTACTACAGCTTTTCAACGTACTTTGAAATTATGTAAGGAGGCCCCCTGTTTCATTCTTTTTGTTCAAGAAGGTCTTGGCTATTTGGGGATTTTAATTGTTTTTGTTTTTTGTTTGTACATCCATGTACTTTTTTAATGTACATTTGTCTAACTCTGTTGAGAGTGACACAGTATCACTCTAATAAGGACTGTATTGAATCTGTAGATCACTTTGTATTGTGTACATTTTCACTGCATTGATTCTCCTAATTCAAGAACCTAAATTTTTTGATGTGTTTTTGTCCTTTTTAATTTCTTTCATCAGTGTTTTATAGTTTTCATTGTAGAGATCTTCATCTCTTTTGTTAAATTTATTCTTATTTTGTTTCATATAGTGGTTGCAAATTTTGGCTACATTGGCATTTGTGCAATACTCTGGGTCTTTGAGTGGTGATTTCGTATCCTAAAATTTTGCTAAATTCGTTCATTAGTTCTAACAGCTTTTTAGTGGACTGTGTGGAGTTTTCTATCATCTCAAAGCAGTTGCACTTGAACTTCTTTTCCAGGGTGAGTGTCCCTTAAGAATAGATATCCTTATTTTGTTCCAGATCTTAGAAAGACCTCAGCTTTTCTCCATAAGTATGATATTAGCTACTGCTTTATTATGCTTGGCTTGTATTATGTTGAGGTATATTTCTTCTACATATAATTTGTTCAGTTTAGCATTTTTTAAATTTTTGTGCTGGGGATAGAACCCAGAGTCTTTGGAATGTTAAGCTCATGCTCCTCCCCTGAGCTATATATTCCAACATGGTTGAGTTTTCATCCTTAAGGGATAGCAGATTTTATCCCATGCCTTTTCTTTAACTATCTAGAAGACCATATGTTTTTTGTCTTTCATTCTTTAATGTGATGAAAAATGATGATTGATTTGTGTATCTTGATCTATTCTTGAATCCCTGGGGTGAGTCCCATTTCTTTATGGTGAATAATCCTTTCAGTATGCTGTTGGACTGGTTTTCTATGTTTTATTGAAAAATCTTGCATTGTGTTCATCATGGCCTGTAGTTCTCTTTTATTGCATCCTTTGTTGGTTTTCATTGGTAGAATATGCTAGCCTTGCAGAATGTGTTTGAAAGAATTTCTTCTTCATTTATTGTGAAATACTTTAAGAAGAGCTATTAATTCTTCTTTAAATGTTTGGCAGAATACAGCAATAAGCTCATCTGACCCTGAGTTTTATTAGATTGGAGAATTTTTATTAACTCAACAGTGTTACTTATATTTATCTGTTTTGGATTTTTCTTTGCTGATGACTCTTGGTAAAGTGTGCATGCCCAGGAGCCCCTCTGTTTCTCCACATTGTTAAATTTGTCGGCATGTAGTTCTTTGACTAATCTTTTATATCAATGCTTCATATTTATGGGGCATGAGTTATAATGTTCCCCTTTCATCTCCTATTTTGCTTCTCAGTTTAGCTAGTTTTGTTAGTGTTTATATTTTCAAAGAATGAAAAATTTAAATTTTTTTTGTATTATTTTAAAGACAATTTCACTTATTTTTGTCCCCATGTTGATTATTTACTTTCTTCTCCTACATGTGCTTAGGTTCACTTATTTTGTTTGCTCCTTAGCTGCAGGGATGCTTCATACTTTGAACATATTCTAATGTGCATTTTGATTGCGGCTCTTTTCCCTCTGTGCCGGTCTTGCTGTGCTCTATGGGTTTTAGTGCTCTGCGTCTCTATCTGCATTTGCTTTAAGAAAGGTCAAGATTTCTTTCCTTTTTGTTCCCATAATCTACTGGCTGCCTAGGAGTAAGATGTTTAATTTCATGTATTTGAACAGCTCATAAGTGTTTGTTGCTACCAGTTTTTAATGTTATTATATCAAAAAGATGCCTGCTACAATATGAGATATTAAAACATTTGTTGTGGGGCCAGGGAGATAGCTGAGTGACATCAGCACTTGCCTGGCAAGTGCGCAGTCCTGAGTTTGATTCCCAGTACCAACCCCGCAACCACACCCCCAAAAAACATTTGTTGAATGGCTGTTTGTTTTTTGGCCTCCTGTGTGACTTTCTCCTTGAGATTGAGCCGTGAGATAAAAAGGATGTGTTTTTCAATTGTTGAACGTGGTTTCCAGAAGTTCTCTTGGGTCTAACTGGTCTACAATGTGGTTAACTCCACGGTTTCTGTTTATTCCTTGTCTGGACAACCTGTGACCTCTGACTTTCCACTGCTGAAAGTCAGGCATTGAAGCTCTCGCTTTTTATTATACTGGATTTTTCTCATCTTTTATGTCTAATATTTCTTGATTTGTATATCTGGTATTGATTGCATATACAGTGAACCATCATTTCCTCTTGCTAAAGGTACTTTATCCCTTTTCGGAGTTCTTGATTTGAAGCTTATTTTATCTGAGATAAAGATAAGATTTTCTATTCTATTGCTACAGAACATCTTTTTCTTTTCAGTATGCAATTCTTTAGAGAGTTTAGTGAGTCTTTCATAATCAATATACACTTAGATGATTTTTATCCATTCAATCATTTGACACCTTTTAATTGAACAACTTGATCCATTTGTCTTTAAGGTAAAAGTCAAAGAAATGACCCTGCCACAGCCATTTTATAGCATTGTCTTATTCTTTACAGGATTTCTTTGTTATTATCTATTCTGGTAGAATTTGGAGGGTGTTGTTGGAGATTGAATGCAAGGCTTTGTACATCCTAGGCCAGCAGCATTCTACTACTGAGCTAACTCTTCTTAAAATTTTGCTTTTTTGGCCCAACCTTTGATTTCCTTATTACAGCCATTTTCTCTGGAGTCACAGGGAATCCCAGAGTTGGTTTAATTTGCATTTTCTTTTTTTTTAATTCAAGTTATTGTATCTTTATTTATTTTTAGATTGTACATTGTAAATAAATTACTCAGAAACTTAAATGAATATAACATAAAAAGTTGTCCAAAATAGGGGCTAAGGAGATGGCTCAGTGGAATAAGCACTTCTGTGGCAAGCACAAGGGCCTGAGTTCAATCCTTGGTTCCGCAAAAAAAAAAAAAAAAAAAAAAAATTATCCAAGATAAAAATGAAGAAAGATTTTACAGATCAGTCATATAGTAGTTCACTCTGTACCAAATTTAAGAAACTTATATTCATGTAATTAGAATTCTCACAGTACAAAGGGGTAGGAAATAAATATTTAAAGACTTAGAATTTCTGAATTTAGTTGAAATTATAGCACCACATTTCCAAGCAAAATGAATCTTTTTTCACAAGAAATTTGAATAAAATCATACTGAGATACAGAAAAATGAAATTGTCCAAAACTAATTCTAAAGGAAAACATTATTAAAGAATATACATAACAGTATTAGCTATGGAAGAAAAAAATTAAATAGCATCTTATTCCACATTAGAAAAAAAAATAGCAAGTGAGTAAGAAACTAGACTAATTAATTCAAAGAATTGAAAGAAAAAAAAAAGATCTGTCCTTATTAAATTTGATACTTAACAAATATACCTTTGAAAACTAAAATAGGGCTGTGGCCAAATAGCTCAGGAGATGAGCTATGATGGTCGTACCATGACCACTGCCATGATGGTCGTACTCCCGGGGTGCGCTGAGATGGCAACTGAGACTGTAACCCCAGCACTTGGGAGGCTGAACGCAGGAGAATAGCTATGAGTCGATCTAGTAGTGAGACCCTGAACACCCTGTAGACCCTTCCCTAAAATACAGAAAAAAAAATGAAAACTAAAGTATCTTCCTATTATAAAAACTTGACATATTTTAATACCTCCAGACATAGCATATAGAAAAATAACAAAGACCATAATCCAGAAGGTAAGAGAAGTTGCTGTATGGTCCTGGATAAAGAATAAAGAGCTCTCAAAATGGTAGCTATGCAGGGCTAATATATAAGACGAACCCATTTAAAAGGTCATTGAAGATTTCTACAAAACAATATCAATCTTATGGCAGGATACATACATATTTTTACATATATATGTGCATGTATGTGTGTGTATGTGTGTGTCTGAAAGATAAGGAACAAGGAGCGGAAAATGGGAATATATTTCTTAAAGTTTCTAATACTAGGAGAAAATATCATACCATGTCTTAGAAGTAGATTGTAAGTCAAAGGCACAGTATAAATCTTTAATTTGCATTTTCTATGCAGAGCTCTGTTATGTGCATTTGATCTCTGGTGCAATATAAAAAACTTTAAACATTTCCTTCTTTGTTATTTATATTTTTTTATCTGATAAATGTCTAATTTCAGGTACCTATTTTTAAATTTGTGGGGGCTTATTGTTTTTTTATTTATTTTATTTTATTTTTTTAAATTTTATTGAAGTACAAATGTCAATCAGACAGTTTCAAGGCACCATAACAATACAGATTCGATAAATTAATACATTGCAAACAGTTTTCATAACGTTTTGGTATTGTATAAGGTGCATACATGATATTATATTTACAGATATTATTTTAGCAGATATCCCTTATCAGTGAATTAAGAGTGTAGCTGCTTACTTATCTTATTTTTTTATACCTGAATTATATCAAAAATTCAATAATTATTTTCCTAGTGGATGACTGTAGTACTAGAAGCCAACATAATATCCTGTCCAACCACCATTAGTGCAAATCTTGCCTCTCACAGAACTATGTAGAAGCACAGCGTTATCTATCCCAACTGTACTGTCTATACACACACATCCTGATTTTTTCTTTCTAC